>JAQQSZ010013577.1:0-11722 GCA_028646595.1 Phalanger gymnotis | reverse complement strand
AAATCAAAACAACTCTTAGATACCATATCTTTCCTGTCAGATTGGCTAAAATAATAAAACAGGAAAACAATAAATGCTGGAGAGGATGTGGGGAAATTGGAACATTGTTACATTGCTGGTGGAGTTGTGAACTGATCCAGCCATTTTGGAGAGCAATTTGGAACTATGCCCAAAGGGCTATAAAAATGTTCATACCCTTTGACCGAGCAATACCACTCCTAGGGTTGTATCCCAAAGAGATCACACAAGTGGGAAAAGGACCCATATGTATAAAACTATTTATAGCGGCTCTTTTTGTGGTAGCTAAGAACTGGAAATCAAAGGGATGCCCATCAATTGGGGAATGGCTGAACAAGCTGTGGTATATGAAGGTAATGGAATACTATTGTGCTATAAGAAATGGGGATGATGCGGACTTCATAACAACCTTGAAGAACCTACACGACATAATGCTGTGTGAGCAGAGCAGAGGCAGGAGAACATTATACACAACCACAGATGTATGGATTCTGCGATGACTAACCCTGACAGTCTTTGCTCTTCTCAGCAACACAATATGCAGAGACAGCTCCAAGGGACTCACGATGGAGAGTGCTATCTACATCCAGAGAAGGAACTATGAAGTATGAATGCAGATCAAGGCACACTTCATGCTCACCTTTTTTTCCTCCCCCCTTTATTTCTCTCTTTTGTATTTGTTGTTGGGTTGTGTTTTTGATTTTATTTTTGGTTCTGTTTCTTTTTTCTCACGATTCATTCCATTGATCATAATTCTTCTCCACAACTTGACTAGTGTGTAAATTAATTCAATTCCAAGTTATACATGGAAGTTATATGGGATTCCATGCCATCTTGGGGAGGGAGTAGGGCAGGGAGGGAAGAAAATCTGGAACTCAAAATTATGTAGAATCATGTGTTGCAAACTAAAAATAAAAATTAAAAAAAAAAGAAAATGCAATCTGAGAATATTCACTGTTTCTGAGCCCACTGCTTTTTAACTCATGTTTGAAATAGATAACATCTTTATTCATTTTAATCCCTGGCCTCTCAGATTTTGTTTTAAGCTACTCAAAAAGAAAGTGTTGAGATCCATGTTAAATTCAGTAATTCTACTTCCTTTACTTAAATGATCTGTTTCAGTTGGACTCCTACCTGATGGTGATGGTCCTGTGGCTTTTCTGTGAAGGATTTTCAGTGACTGTGCAAAAAACACTGATATCTTCCTTAAACCTCTTTTCTTCCTCCTGCATTAAGGTAGCACTTCATCCCAAGGCCTTTGGTCCCTCCCACGCCTTTTTCTCTTCTTTAAAGCCAATTTACAGGAAAAGAGAAAACAAGACAGTGTCTTTGCCAAATGCTGTGGCTTCCTTCTTGCAGATCTAACCTTAGGAATGCCTCTCTATGGGGCCCAAGAACTGGCCACTAGCCTTTCTTTTCTTCACTCAGGGGACCCTCTGCAGGCGGCATGTACCAGATTCAGTCTTGACAACCTAGGAAATGTGCTGAATTCCTCTCACTCTCTTTGGCTCATTACATCTCAGTTCTGCTGCCCTGGAGAAAAAAGTACCTAAAGTTTAGGTTTTTACATGTCAAGAGTGGCCCCAAATTGGAAAGTAGAAGATACTTAATGTAAAGTATGAATCAGATACGGGATAAGTTTTGGTTTTCTTCCGAAACAGAAATGAAATGCTAAATACAAAATACTTAAAGTATGCGAAAGACCTGAAAACAGGGTTCCATATTTTAATATAAAACTTATGTTACACTCTCCTCAGATTTGATACTTGGATCTCGTACAAGTTTTTAGGACTTCTTATTAGGCATTGTAACATTTCACCATCCTCTCAGAGTTCATGTCTAATGGCCGGTCAGGCCATCATTGGGGCTTTTTGTGGGTGGTAAACTCTGAATAAGAAACTTGCCCTGCCCATACACTCAGGCCCTCCATACCTCTAAGAATCACAAGGTGGCTGCCCAGTCCAGCCATATTCATGGATGTTCTGTTACCTACTCATGAAAGGAAACCCAAAGCTCAGGGTCATCCAATTGAGTCCCCATCTCCAAGCTGTCACATGGGAGCAGTTGCCATGAAGCCAGATTTTGGGAGGGAGGCTCTCCCCACCCCTACTACCCAAAAGAGATGCTTAAAGGATAATTTTCATACTCTGAAGCCAGGAAGAGAAAAGAAGAGAGGAGCCAGAAGCAGTTACTTGCTTTATTAGGAGCTATATTATTGTACACTGTCATGGGCTCTTCTTGTTAAGTGGCCAATAAAAGGATGGTTTTCTCATCACCTAGTATGGCTAAGCATTCACATAGCACACATGATCAAGCAGAATTAGGCAGGGAGATCTTTATATGCCCTGTTCAACAGCCAGTTATACCAGTAAGTATTTATAAGGATTTTTCCAAAGCGAGGGAGATGAAACAAATCATTCTCTCTTCTTTTCCTTCTTTGAATTTACTCAAATTTTAAAAGTTGGTTCACCTTGGCTCCAAGTCCCACTGTATAGTAGTGTGAACTTGTCTTGGGGCCTTGTTTCTAAGATCTGGGCTACTATTACATATCCTGGTTCTCCACCACTTGGCACATAGTAGGCATTTAATATATGTTTATTCGTTGACTGACTGGCCGTGCATTTTTCCTGGGAGAATGTCTGTCGGTTGTTTGTTTCTTCTTGCTCCACATACTCAGCAACAGTCATGTCCCTTATAGCCCCTCTTTTCATGGTGCATATGATATGGTGGAGAGGACCCTGGGTTTAGAGTCAGATACCTCGGGAAGGTCAAGCTCAACCTCACTGTTTATTACCTTTATGATTCTGAGCATATGACTGCCTCTCCCGGACAGTTTCTTCATATGAAAAGAAAGGAAATTAGGCTAGATTAGGTCAAAGCAGAGCTATAACTAGGAATTCTGGTTCCTAGGACAAAGCAAAGTGCGAGAGGGAGGAACAGAATAAATTCCCCCTAGTTCTGCAGAATCATTGGGAAATCCTAGGAGAGAAGGACAAGAAGACAACTTTTTCTGTTGGCCACGGTCTTATAGCAACCCCTGGGAAATGGTGGAAAAGAAGTAGGGCAGTGTACAGTAAGGGCTGGGTAGGCGGATTTTGGGGAGGGAGGAGTTGTGGTCTTTCTTTGTGTAATACTAGCTCTGCTGGACCTCACCATCTGGAGGTTAGGTGTATTATTAGATATCACCCCTTCCCCAAGGTTCTCCAGTAACATTTAAGAGAGACTGGAGGGACAGGGACTAGGGGCTCTCTGCCAGTGGCTTCAGCCCTTACCAAGGGGGTTTCTTCAATATTAAGGGATGACCTGAACTTCATGTCCACTTAGCTACTAATATTCAGATTAGCTTTTGCACAGGAAGATTTTTCTGTATAATCACAAATTATATTCAAAGGTATAATCACAAATAATACAGATTATTTCCTCAGAAAGTAGGAGGCATATTGTTTACCTCATCCCCATGTCACCTCCTGCTCTGAGGAGGGGCAGGGAATTAATTTCATAGCTCATCTAAGTTCCTGTAGAGTACTCAGTCCCAGTTCCAAATCCAATCTCTGCCTGAGGCTTGAGTTCCAGACACTCTGGCTTCTCCAGGCTTCCCTATTGGGATGGTTTGGCTGCTTCATCCTACCTGGTATCCTACTTCCAAGGTCATCATGGCTCAACCTCCCAAGTCTAATGGAGATTACCGCCAGCACTTGAAGCTGAGAAGGACAAACAGAACAGAAGAGAAAAAAACACCCCCAAGCCTGTTTCTCAGAGCTGAGGTAAAAGAGCAGGTAAAGGAAATCTTTCCCCTCTCAGGGGTTCCTTTAGTTCATGGTGCCTTCATAATAGCTAAGTAGTGATTTTCACCCTTTATATATAGCAGGAAAGAGTGAGAGCCAGAAAAAGAGAGGCTGCCTCAGTCTCATCAGTTTTAAAGACAAAGACTCTTCTAGGTAGGCAGAAAATCAAAGGAGGCCACCCCTTTCCAAATGGTAGAGGACACCAAGCACCTCCATTTTAGGCAATCTAACATAATCCAAAGGCCCTATTGTATGTTCCCTTTATTTGAAATTTGTCATTGCTGGCAAACTGGCAGAGATGTGGGGTTTCTTTTTTGTTTGCTTCTTAACACAGTTCTTGTTCCAAATTCAGAACAGTTCTCTATGGTCACTGAGGAGGCACAAGGAATATTCATTCATTTGCTTCCTCCCCGTCATACGGTGAAGTCTCCTAAGAGTCAACGTTGCATGAGAATATACAATGAACAGTATATATAAAAATCACAGTTATTCCCCAAATACAAAGTTTTATAGATTCACAAAACAAGGAACATTTCACAAAGTTCTCAAATATAAAGGCTTGCAAATTCAACAAAATAAGGAGGATTCTCAAATTTTACCCAGTATTTTCTACTTATTTAGATCTAACTTTACAAGGCCTTTTTTGAATCCAGAACAGAAAAAACAGAAGTATGTATAGAATGATTTTACACATGTATACATATTTGCCTCTAATGGTAACCATCTCTAGGGTAGGGAGGGGGGAAGGGAAGAAAAAAAGGAAAAAAGTTAAATGATAACTTTATTATTTATTTAAAAGGAATAGCAAGTTGTATATAATAGATTTATTTGCAGTTTCACGTGCAATCATCTTTTTTATTCTACTGTCTTATAGAAATGCTTATTTTATTTCATAAATTAAAAAGAAAATAAATTTAAAAACATTTAAAAAGAAAGCGCAAAGACAAAAAAAACTGTATTCCATCTTGAACAGAAACCTTGTCTACACAGCTATCCAAACTACATGGAACTTTCTCCACAGGGATTTGTGACCATCTTTTTCAAATGAGAAACCATCCTGAGTAGAAACTCTTCTAATGATCCCTTCAGTTCATAAGGTCATCTGACAAAGGCCTGGACAAAAAGTATCCCTTTCTACAGAAGGCACAGCAAAATTCTTTAGGTGTCCCTCCAGCATAGTCATTCTTCATAGATGCATGTGTCCTCTGAGTCCCTTATCCCAGAGGGCACCTATAATAGCCCAATAAACCTTTGCTACAACCAGGGCACACCAAGCAGAATTACAAACTCAACCATCAGGATAAGAAAACAAGTACTAATTTTGAGAAATAGATATTATCTTTGTGATATTATACCAAGGAAGCCTCGGGAGAGGTGAAGGAGAAGAGGTAGCAGGAGGGGCAAAGAAGGCAATCCAAGCCATTCATATTTGTCTCACTCCAGAAGGATATAAAGAGTCAGCAGAGGGGAGGGGCAAGTCTTCCGTGGTAGAAATAGGAGCTATGAGAGGGACAGGAACCTTAAGGTACAGTTGAACTCAGTAACCTATGGGAGGAAGCAGCAGGCAGAAAATGGCAAGTGGGCCGAGGGTCTGACGATAGTCTGGGACCCATGTAGAAAAGTGCTCATCCTAGGTGAGGGACCCTATTGATGCCCTAGCATTGATATCCCTAGAGAGGAAGTAAAGGGTATCCATAGATAATAGATGGTTTGTTCAGCCTTGTAGGTTCTGAAGGAAATCAAGAATCTGGCAATAGGGTGGGAGGAGGTGGGCTCCTCGTGGTACAAAGCATCCTTCTTGTCCTGCCCTACTTTTCCTTTCTACAAAGTCAGGAGAGGTCCGGCTAGAGCAAGAACATACCTTATTACTGATGACAGTCAGGATTCAGATTACCCATCATTCCCTTGAGTATATACAGCTAAAATCCCTGGCCCTGGCCCTTTGTCTAGCATTTTTAAAAATATTTCATTGTCTTTCAGCTAGCAGACTTTTTCATAAATCCAGAAAGATTAAACCAATCTAGTTCACTAATAATAATTCAAAAGTAAAGAGAATTCATCAAGGTCTAGTTTTCTCTCTGATCCGACTCTTAGCTCCATCATTACAATACACTAATTGCAGTCGTCTACTAGGCCATTATCAAGGAACTTGACTCTTACTTAATAGACAGAGGATTTTTTCCCCTTCAGGCCAAAGGATCATTTAAATACCTTTTAAGATTGGTTATTTAAAATGTACAAAGTAACTAGTTAAAGAACACACTTAGTCAAGCAAAAGGTTTTGTGAAAACTAATAGATATCACTCTGTAGGATGCGGAGCATCTTTTTGTATCAGAGCATTTAAAAGGTTAATTAAAATTATGCTTAACTGCCATTCCCAATCACTTCACAATGAAGGACCTCGGCAGAAGAGAAACATGTCTAGGGAGAACTCAAATTCTGCATAATGCTTTGTGATTGGCAAAGCTCTTTCTTCACTACGACCTTGCAAAATAGGTAGCATATTTTTTTATAAGCTTGGCAGCTAGATGATGCAGTAGATAGAGAGGGAGACTTGGGGTCAGAAAGATCCCAGTTCAAGTAATGTTTGAGGTACATCCTAGCTGTGCTACCCAGGGCAATCCATCTAACTTCTCCGAGCTTCAGTTTCCTCTTCGGTAAAACAAGGATAATAATACCTGCTGGGGCTGTTAGAGCATAAAACGAGATGTTGGTAAAAACACTTAACAAAACTTAAAGTGCTACATAAACGTTATCTATTCTTAGTCAGTCAACAGTTAATGGGCATTTATTTAGAGATCACTATGTGCTGGGAGCTGTACTAAGCACTGGGGAGAGAAAAACAGGTGAAAGATAGCCCCTGGCCCCAAGGAGCTCACAGGTTAGTGGGGGACACAATGTGCAAGTCATTACATGCAAAAGAGGTATATGCAGAACATATGGGAAAGAATAAATAAAGGGAAAACATAGCATTAAGTGGGATTGGAACATATTTTCTGTGGAAGGTGGGATTTTAGCTGGTATCTGAAGGAAGCTGAAGAAGCTAGGAAACAGAGATAAGGACGGATAGAGTGCTAGGAGTAGAGGATAGCCTAGAAGAGTCATGAGATGAATTGTCTTATTCAAGGAATAGCAAAAGAGATCAGTGTCCCTGGGATGTGGCATATGTGAGGGTGAGGTGAAGAAAACACAAAAGGCAAGAAGGAGCCAGGTGATGAAGGGCCATAAATGCCAAACAGAGGTATTTATATTGGACGCTGGAAGTAGTAGGGATCCATTGGAGTTATTGAATGGGGGAAGGGGTAGAGGTGATACGGTCAGACCTGCACCTAAGGAAGATTGATTTGACAGCTGCATGAAGAATGGATTGCAGTTGGGAGGGACCAACCAGTAGGCTATTACAGGCCATTGCAATTGAGGCGATGAGGGCCCACACCAAGGCAGTGGCAGGGTCAGAGGAGAGAAGGAGGTGTATATGAGAGATATCATAGAGGTAAAGTAGGACTCGACAACAGATTGGGGTAAGAGAGAATGTGGCATTGAGGGTGACTCCTAAGACCCAAGTAGCAAGCTTCTGTGATTGAGAAGATGGTGGGGCCCCCAACAGTAAGAGCAAAGTTCACAAGAGGAGAGGAATTTTAGGGAAAAAATAATGAGTTCAGCTTTGGGTATGTTGAGTTTATCACTATTACTACCGTTATCTGTGTTTTAGAGATGAGAAACTAAAGCTTAAGGAAATTAGATGAATAGTCCAAGGAGAGGAGGGAACAAGCATTTTGTTAAGCACCTACTACGTGCCAGGCATTGCACTAGACACTTTATCTCATTTGATCCCCCCACACAGAAAGCAACTTGCCCAGGTTCACTTGGCTATGAAGTATCTGAGGCCACACTTGAGCTTAGGTCTGCTTGATTCCAGGACCAGGGCCCTATCCACTGGACCACCTAGCTGCCTCAATCTCATAAAGCTAGTAAATGGAAGCTCAGTACTTGAACCTAGAAGTTTTTACTCCAATAATCTTTTTAGGTTGCCAGAAGTACTGAATAGCATTGGTATTTTAACACACTACAGACATTCCTTATTGTTGTTGTGTGTGTCTCCACATGGGTACTGTGTGCAGAGAGTGTAGTAGTGAGAAGGAGAGAAGGAGAGATTTGGAGGCTGAGAAGTTGGATTGAGATCCCAGCTCTGCCATGTACTAGCTGTTTGACTGTAGGAAAGTCACTTAGCCTTTCTATGCCTCAATTTCTTCATCTGTACAATGAGAGGATCGGACTAGACTTCTAAGTATCCTTTTAATTCTAAATCCCCTAAGGAGGTGTATACCAGTAACTACTATGTTTAAGTCTATAAAGAATCTGTAAGTTGAAAGGACTGTCTTTTTTCCCAACCAGTGGATTCTTCTCCATTTGACTTCCAAAGGCTGGTGTAATGGAAAGAATGCTAGATTTGTTGCTAGAAAACACAGGTTCAAATCTCTTTTCATTCCTGCTACTACCATCTATGTGACATTTGGGAAAGTCACCTAACTTCTCTGGGCCTTTTTTTCTAGAACTAGATGACTCACCCCTAAGGTCCCTCCCAGCACTAAATCTGTGATCCTATGATGATGGTCTTTTAACCCCAACTCCTATTCCTCTAAAGTTACAGCCTCTAAGAATAGAATTTACTACTTAGGTATTTCCCTTCTTAACACTTTAACTTATGAAGCTTGACTGCTTTTAAAGGGACTTTTTTCCCTTCCTAGAGAGCATCATTTTAGTACCCAATTTTTTTAAAACAGAGCTATAAAGTGATTTTCCCACAGAAATGCTTTTAGGTGCCCTGGGCTATAGTACAGTAACTTGCTCCCAAGCTTATTTGAATTTTATAGGGTGGAAAAGGCTATTTCAAGGACCTCTCTTTGAAAATACTGACATCTCTACCCCCTAGAAGCTCTGCCCAGTGGCCTGGAATTATTAACATTAACTTGGCCTGGATAAAGTTGTTAGTCTGACCCTGTAGTGTAACCAATAAAATATTCATAACTTTCTCTAAGGTACATAGATTTTTATTAGCTTTATATGGTAGGGATATACCACATAGTGAATAATATAACGGCATTATTCAGATGGATTGGCAACTTATCATGACTAGACCAATAAACTGAGAATGCAATTTAATATAGACAAATGTAAAATAATAAGTCTAGAGACAATGAACCAAAACATAGAGTGCATATTAAATGTACTATGGCCATTCAGAGTAATGACCAGGAAAATGATTTAGGGTTTCCTGGGTTGAAATGCTTGGGGCCAAAAGCCCAGAGTTGTCTGCTATGTGAATAGAGACACACATGATGCATAGAATACAAATCAAATTAAGTGGTGGGAATACTTCAGAGAATGCTAGCTATATCCTGTAGAACTACAGCCTATGATTTCTCTCACCGGTTCATTAGAGATAGAATATGGCTTTGGTCAGGCAAAATACAACGTGTTTTCAGGATTACATATTATAGATCATCACTACTATAGCAAGGCAAATTAAGGATAGACACCAGGAAGGACCTCCTGGCTCTAGTAACTATAAAACTCCAGAATGTGTTATCAATATTAGATTTAGGGATTGAATCTGTGATTTCATTGGTAGAGGAAACTTCTAGATGACAAAACGCCCTCTACCAATACAAGTAGCAGCTTCTCTGCAATTCATAGTTTTAGAGAATCACCTAGAGAGCTGAGAGATTGAGACTTGTCTATTATATTACATTATATTATATTGTATTATGTTATATTATATTATGTTGTATTGTATTGTATTATATTATATTCACATTATATTAAATTATATTATATTAATATCATTATCTTTATCATCATGATATCAATATCATAATATCATTATATTAAATTCATATACATAAGAATTATGTATAATTGTGAACTCGGTTGTTCACACATTAATATTATTGCCTCTGGGTCTTGTAAGACTTATTTATCAAAAATTAATGTTTATAATGATATGTAATTATGTTCAGCTCATAATTATACATAATTGTGAGCCTAATAATCATATGATATGATCACATATAAACACATGTGTACACATGTATTTTTGCCTATATATACTCCATCTATAGAAACAGGATTCTTTCCAACTTTGCCCCAGAAAAAGAGACATTAAATCCACCACAGAGTACTCAATATTCAGGTCTGTAAATTGGTAGACAAATTATTCTTTCTCATCTCTCACTCTCTTCCTATAACTCACCAAGGATGTCCTTTAGCACTCTGATGCTGTCCAAGTTGTGTTTTCTCTCTCAAGTTGTTAGGAAACTTTAACATGAATCAGAAGGTCATAATTAAACGAAGTTTAAATAAAATATAGTAACATCCACTCTTCTACTGGGGGAGAGTTTTCAAAGTGAGAAGACAGTTTCTAAATTTAAAAAAAATGATTGCTTAATGAGGAACTCTGCTGAACTTCCCTCCAAGGAGCACACCTGTGGTGTCCATGAGTAAGGCCTAAGTAGAGAGGTGACTTTCACCTGCTTCTTGGGATAGTACCTGGTGGAAAATGTTCTGAAGAGTTTCCCTTAGATGAAAATCCATAGTGTTTCACACACAAGTAGCTTAATATTGAAGAGGCTATGTCTCCAACAGAATCTTCAATAAATTAGAATAGACTTCTATTATCGAAGACTGTCATCAGAGCTCTCGTGTTTACCAGGATTTCCATGAAAAAACTTACTTTCAATGTCCCAGAAAGCAGGTCCTTTAGGCCTTAACCTTGATGGGACAAGGAAGTCTTGATCCCAGGCTTTCACTAGGTGTTCACTCGACTAGATGATACGGTCACAAACAATCCTGTCTAATGAGAAGTAAAATACCTGTGTGTTAGCAAGGAGAAAAACCACTTTACATTTTTTATTTTGTCAGACTTTCTAAGCTAAAACTGCAGATAAAACTACTTTTCCATATAGCTTGTATGAAATTCTCTTTCTCTTAAATTTCTTTTTTTTTAATTTTTCTTTTAATTTTTAGTTTGCAACACACGGTTCTACACAATTTTGAGTTCCAGATTTTCTTCCATCCCTCACCCCTCCCTCCCCAAGAAGGCATGGAATCCCATATAGCTTACATGTATAACTTGGCATTGAAATAATTTACACACTACTCAAGTTGTGGAGAAGAATTATGACCAATGGCATGAATCATGAGAGAGAAGAAACAGAACCAAAAAAAAGAAAAACACAACCCAAAAACAAATACAAAAGAGAGGAAAAAAGGGGTGGGGGAGAAAAAGGCGAGCATGAAGTGTGCCTCAATATGCATTCATACTTCATAGTTCCTTCTCTGGATGTAGATAGCACTCTCCTTTGTGAGTCCTTTGGAGCTATCTCTGTATATTGTGTTGCTGAGAAGAGCAAAGACTGTCAGGGTTTGTCATCGCAGAATACATATATCTGTGGTTGTGTATAATGTTCTCCTGCCTCTGCTCTGCTCACTCAGGATTATGTCGTGTAGGTTCTTCCAGGTTGTTATGAAGTCCGCATCATTCCCATTTCTTATAGCACAATAGTATTCCATTACCTTCATATGCCACAGCTTGTTCAGCCATTCCCCAATTGATGGGCATCCCTTTGATTTCCAATTCTTAGCTACCATGAAAAGAGCTGCTATAAATATTTTTGTATGTATGGGTCCTTTTCCCACTTGTGTGATCTCTTTGGGATACAACCCTAGGAGTGGTATTGCTCGGTCAAAGGGTATGAACATTTTTATAGCCCTTTGGGCATAGTTCCAAATTGCTCTCCAAAATGGCTGGATCAGTTCACAACTCCTCCAGCAATGTAACAATGT
Source organism: Phalanger gymnotis (assembly GCA_028646595.1). Lineage (NCBI taxonomy): Eukaryota > Metazoa > Chordata > Mammalia > Diprotodontia > Phalangeridae > Phalanger > Phalanger gymnotis. The sequence goes on along the minus strand of JAQQSZ010013577.1, from coordinate 73 downwards.
TCCAATTTCCCCACATCCTCTCCAGCATTTATCGTTTTCCTGTTTTATTATTTTAGCCAATCTGACAGGAAAG
>JAQQSZ010013576.1:0-11722 GCA_028646595.1 Phalanger gymnotis | reverse complement strand
TCTCACTAACCTTCTCTGATGTCTTTGCTCTTTGTGGGTTGAGAGGTCTGGTAGATGCCACAGCTCAGTAATTCAGCATGTTAGGGCGCTCTCCGCTCATCTCCTGGTCTGGTAGGTCTGCGTCTGGTCTGTTCGCGCCATGTGCGCTGGGCTCAGCTCTGCTCCCCTCAGCTGGGGGGCTGGGAACTCCGTGTGGAACAGACCTTACCCAGAGACCATCCAGGCTGTCCTGGGCTGGAGCCCTGCTTCCCTCTGCCACTTCGTGGGTTCTGCAGCTCTAGAATTGGTTCAGAGCCATTGTTTTATAGGTTTTTGGAGGGACTTGGTGGGGAGCTCACGCCAGGCACTGCTTCCCAGCCGCCATCTTGGCTCCGCCCCACCTCTCACTTCTGACACTTAATAGCTGTAAGGCCCGGGCTAAGTCTCTTATCTTCTTTCTTTTTTATCTATTAGTGATTTTATTTACTATTTTAGTTTTCAACATTGATTTCCACAAGATTTTGAGTCACAAGTTTTCTCCCCATTTCTACCCTCCCCCTATTTCCAATTTGATATATATTTTGATTGCCTCATTCCCCAGTCAACCCTCTCCTCTTTCACCTCACTCCCTGCCCCATCCCCTGGCCCCTTACTTTCTTGTAGGGCAGGATAGATTTCTTTGCCTCATTCCCTACATATTTTGTTTCCTAGCTGCATGCAAAAAACAACTTTTATAATTTTTTAAGAATCTATTTTTAAAACTTTGAATTCCAAATTCTCTCCACTCTTTACTTCCTACCCACCCTCCCTAGGAAGGCAAGCAATTCAACATAGATCACCCATATATCATTATGTTAAACACTTCCACAATGCTCATGTTGTGAAAGGCTAACTATCTACCTTGTCCCCCTTTATTAAATTTTCTCCCTTGACCCTGTCCCTTTTCAAAGGTGTTTGCTTTTGATTACCTCTTCCCCCTATTTATCCCCTTCCCCTTACTTTCCTGTGGAGTAAGATACCCAAATGAGTGTGTATGTTATTCCCTCCTCAAGTTGAATCCAATGAGAGTAAGATTCACTCATTCCCCCTCACCTGGCCCCACTTCCCTTCCAATAGAACTGCTTTTTCTTGCCACTTCTATGTGAGATAATTTACCCCATTCTATCTTTTGCTTTCCCCCTCTCTCAATATATTCCTCTCTCACCCCTTAAATTCATTTCATTTTTTAGATATAATCCCTTCATATTCAACTTATCCTGTGCCCTCTGTCTATATTTCCTTCAATTCCCCTAATACTGAGAAAGGTCTTCTGAATTACACACATCATCTTTCCACTTAGGAGTGTAAACAAAACAGTTCAATTTTAGTAAGTCCCTTATGATTTCTCTTTCTTGTTTACCTTTTCATGCTTCTCTTGATTCTTGTGTTTGAAAGTCAAATTTTCTATTCAGCTCGGATGTTTTTACTGTGAAAGCTTGAAAGTCCTCCATTTTATTGAAAATCCATATTTTGACTTGAAGGATTATATTCAGTTTTGCTGGGCAGGTGATTCTTGGTTTTAATCCTAACTCCATTGACCTCCAGAATATCATATTCCAAACCCTTTGATGCCTTAATGTAGAAGCTGCTAGATCTTGCATTATCCTGATTGTGTTTCCACAATATTCAAATTGTTTCTTTCTGTCTGTTTGTTGTATTTTCTCCATGACATGGAAACTCTGGAATTTGGTGACAATATACCTAGGAGTGTTATTTCTGGGATCTTTTTCGAGAAGCAACCTGTGAATTCTTTCAATTTCTATTTTACCCTAGGATTCTAGAATACCAGGGCAATTTTCCTTGATAGTTTCTTGAAAGATGATTTTGAGGCTATTTTTTTGATCATAGCTTTCAGGTAGTCCAATAATTTTTAAATGATCTCTCCTGGGACTATTCTCCAGGTCAGTGGTTTTTCCAATGAGATATTTCACATTGTCTTCCATTTTTTTATTCCTTTGGTTCTGTTTTCTAATATCTTGATTTCCCATAAAGTCACTAGCTTCTATTTGCTCCAATCTAATTTTTAAGGTGGTATTTTCTTCAGAGGTCTTTTGGACCTCCTTTTCCATTTGGCTAATTCTGCCTTTCAAGGCATTCTTCTCCTCATTGACTTTTTGGAGCTCTTTTGCCATTTGAGTTAGTCTATTCTTTAAGGTGTTATTTTCTTCAGTATTTTTTGGGTCTCCTTTTGCAAGTCATTGACTTGTTTTTCATGGTTTTCTTGTATCACCCTCATTTCTCTTCCCAATTTTTCTTCTACTTCTCTTACTTGCTTTTCCAAATCACTTTTGAGCTCTTCCATGCCCTGAGCCCAATTCATATTTTTCTTGGAGGCTTTTGATGTAGGCCCTTTGACTTTGTTCACTTCTTCTGGCTATATGTTTTGGTCTTCTTTGTCACCAAAAAAGGAATCTAGAGTTTGAGTTTGTGTCTGAGTTTGAGTCTGAGTTCATTTTCACTGTCTGCTCATGTCCTAGTCAACTTCTTGACCTTGAGCTTTTTGTCAGGATATGACTGCTTGTAGAATAGAGAGTACTTTGTCTCAAGCTTTAGAGTCCAACCACTGCTGTTTTCAGAGCTATTTCTACTCCACTGTCACCCCTCAGGCTCTGTCACAGCAGCATTCTTCCTCCCCCCAAAACCATCAACCAGGACTGCAATACAGATTCAAGCAGGGCACAGGAAGAGAATCTGCCTTTGTGCCCAAGAGGTGCTCCTTGTACTGCCACTACTCAGCTCCACTGCTAGGTTCCTCCCATTGTGTAAGCCAGGGACTCAGGAAGCAGCTGATGCTGGTGCTGTGGAAGCAGCCTCAGGCATTTCCTGCTGCTGCTACCTCTGCCACCACTGCATCCCCTTCATCCACCCCTGGAGCTGGTGGCCCGACCACTCTGAACTCAATCCCACAGTTTCCCCCTAATCTGCTCTTTGGCTTTTGTGGGTTGAGAAGTCTGGCAACTGCCACAGCTCACTGTTTCATGGCCCCAAGGCCTGTTCTGGCTGGCTGACTCAGGGTCTGGTCTGTCCTGGAGCTGCCCAAGCTGGACTGGCCTCTGCTCTCAGCACTGTGTCATAGACCCTTCCTGGCAACCTTCCGGGCTCTCCTGGGCTGGAGGCCTGTTTCCCTCTGCTATTTTGTGGGTTCTGCAGCTCTAGAATGTGTTCAGAGCCATTTTTACAGGTGTTTGGAGGAATTTGGGGGGGGGCAGTGCTTAAGCAAGTCCCCGCTTTCCAGCTGCCATCTTGGCTCTGCCCATCCTCTTATCTTCTTTCAGCCTCAACTTCTTGAATAGTAAAGTAGGGATAACGCTATCACCATTGAAGAGTTGTGAGTACCAAATGAGATTAACTGTTGAATTTTTTAAAAACCTTTCAGTACTATAGGAATGTTAAAGGTTACCAAATAGAGAGCCCCTTTAGAGATGGGGCTATCTTTTTTTCTTTCTTTGAATCCTTGGCACTTAGGGCATGTCTTAGGAATTCAGTAAATGACACTTAAATGACTGAATGACTGATGTGCAACTCTTTACTCATTGAACCTAGCAAAATGGGAGGAAATTTCAGAGATTGATTGATAATTCTATATAGTAAGAACTTGCTATTGATTTGAATTATTCCCAAATGGAATAAACTATCACAGTAGACAATGAGTTTCTACTCAGCACATACTTTTCCAAATTAGAAAATTAAAATCTATATGCCCTTCACTTAAAAAGAAAGGAATGAATCCAGCAGAGGTAAAGGACTGAGGCCTGTTTCATGTGGCCACATGTCATCCTCAGAGGGAAGCAGGCCAAAGGTTTCTCATTTTATGGTATGGTCATTTCTTTCCACCACATTTCTTACCATCTTTAATACTTTTGAGTTTTTTTAGAACCTTTTCCCTCTCCCTACCAAATTCATTCAAGTTTTCTTTTGTGTGTTCTCTTTTCTCAGTAAATTATAGCCTTCTTGAGGGCAGGAACTGCTTTTTTTTTTAAATAGATATCCCCAGGTGCCTGGCACATAGTAGACAATTAACTAATGTTTATTGACAGGGAAACTGGAGGCCAAAAAAATTCTAGAGCTACATAAATCAGTCTTAGAATCATCCCCATAAAATAATATGTGAACACATGGGAGCTAATGAGATTACCAAAGAAGATAGCATGAATCCCTCATTCTCAAGTGAGAAATTGAACAAACCTAGCTTTGTCTTTTCCAACTGATTCTGTGACCCAGGGAACAAATCACTTCACCTTCATAAATTCACAAACAACTCTCCCCTACCCCCACATACATACAAACACCCCATCTTCTGCTATGGACTCATACTTATAGCGAGAGAACAGGTTTCAACATTGAGGAACTCCAAAAAGATCTAAACTTTCTGTCTGGGAAGGACAGCTGAGTCTTTAGAAAAAATCCAAGAATACTTGGAATTAGAGATATTCCTTAATGTTTGTTGAGTGGAGTTGAAAGAAACTCAACTTACTCTGATTTGTAAAGAGAATTTCAAAACTCAACGAGACACTCAGAGATCATCAAGCTTGCCATCATTCTACAGTCAAGGAAGGAAATAATTACTAAACATTTAATGAGTACTAACTCAGTATGGCATAGTGGATTGACAGTAGGCCTCTGATATTTTTTTTAAAATCTGGGTTTAACTTCTGAAATATGTTAGCTGTTTGACCTTGGAAAAATCACTTAATCTCTTTTTTTTTCCAGAGGCAACTTTCTAAGTCTCTAACTTGCTTAGTTGTGGATCTGCATTAGAGGGAACATTTTCCTTACTGAGAGTTCCTTATACTGATTAAGTACCAGATTTGGACCAAATGATGTGCCCAGGACTGTGCTCAATAATCCAAAGAGAAGATATAGACTCTTTTTAAAAAGTTGCTTTAAATCATGTTGATGAAATCAAGCTTGACATGTATGAGTGAAAGCCAGTCAATAAGTACGTGGTAAATTGTGGATTCAGAACCTAAGGGTTTATAGGAGTTCAGAGAAGAGGGAAAAAGTGGGAGAGATGGAATTATCAGGACAATCACTCACCACATATATATTGAGTCTCTTCTATATGTCAGACCCAGTGCTAAGCACTAGGTATGCAAAGATTTTTTAATGGACCCTGATTTCACAGATTCTGCATTCTAATTGGTGTGACAATATGTATAGGCATAAGCATATACCTAATAAATACAAAAGGGATATAAGGTCATTTTGGGGGAGAGTTCATTAGCAGCTAGATGAGTCAGAAAAAGTTTGATGTAGAATGTGCTAATTGAGCTGAGATTTGAATAAAGCCAGTTCTTCCAAGAAGTGGAGGGTAAGAAGGGAGAAAATCCTAGTCATGGGGTACAACATATAGAAAAAAAATGTCATTTGGAGATGGGGGGAGGCAAGAAAATAAGTAACTAGCATTTACTTGGCTCCAGGCACTGTGCTTAGCTCTTTGACAAATATTTCATTTGGTATGAGATAATGAGATGAATCATTGTGTGTAAAGACCACAATTTATAGGGCTGATATGTAGAGTGAATAGAAGGAAGAAATGTGTATGAAGAGTGGGAAGGTAGGCAATATCCTAGTAATGCAGACAAGGATTCAAAAATGATTGTAGAATTATTTTCAATCCTAGAAGTAATAGGGAGTCAATGACATGTGTTGAATAGGGGGAGGGGTGATATGATCAGACCTTTGCTTGGGAAAAATAACTTTAGTATTTCTTCTTGATCATGCCCAAGAATGGAACTCTCTTAAACTTCTTAGGTAGCTCATTTATGAGTTTCATCACCTTGATGGGCAATATACCTATATTGATTCAAATGAGAGATGAAACATTTCTAAATTATTTTAATATTCAAATCCATAGCTAAAAAAAGAGGAGAGCCTGATATCCTGATTTAATTTCATTTTTGTGATTACATTTCTCTTACCTTCTATTTTCCTTTGAATAAGGATATTTTCTCCAGTAGTTTGATTTGGTGCTCTTTAAAGGTTATTAGCTTCTACTCTTTCATGATGACTGCTTTGCAGGGCCAGGAGAAATTATTCCTATGTGGGTTGAGCTCTTTGGATGAAAGTCACAATCCAAATGCCAGTTGTTATTATCCATTTCATCAGATCAGCAGAATTTCTGAATACCAGCTAAAGAGAGGGGTGTTTGATATCCTGTCTAATCTTCCTGCACAGTCAAAAGCTTCACTATTGCACATCCTATTATCACCTTCTAATAACAGGAAGGCCATGCTGCCTGCATCATTTTAAAATAAATACATTCTTTCTTTGAGTAATATGAAATGCAGCTGGATTCTCTGCTGAGCATCAGTTCCATAAGTGAATATTGAGGCTTTGCTGATGTTTTCCTGTTTAGAGATATGTCTTTTAATTGCTTGGTAGATAAAAGCCAACTATATTCAGTACATCTCCCACCTACAATGGTGCAAAAATGTAGCATAATAATACTCAATACAATATTTATCCACAGACAGTATATTGCTGCATGAATATATATAGTAACTACATTGCAATCATGTTGGTGAGCCAGGGTATTATATTGTTGGAAGCAATTATTGCTAACAATACACAAGAGCAGTGATTGGAGTTCTATAGAATAACCTGAAGAGGGGGAAAATAAAAATGTCAAGCTCTTATTTTCTAGTATGAATCATTTTAGGGCTGTACGAATGGCATAGGATGAGAAGGTGGCCATCTGCATTAATGGAGCAAGTGCACACACTGAGGTAGTCATAACCTACCAAAACATAAAGTCTAATAGGAAGACACAAGACTTGGTTTTCCTTCAGAAGATGACATTATAATGACAATGACAATGATAAGATTTTTTGGATCTTCTACCATCAATATTAACAATACAAAATAATGCTTGGGAGAGAGTGTGGTGAAGTGGGGAGCAAACTGGATGAAAGGGAACCTAAATTCTCAGTTTGAATATTAGAATTGTGAGATTTCAGATTGATTGGGATTTTAAACGTTATATGAATTATCTTCTAAAAATTTTGCAAATGAGATAACTGAGCCCTGGAGATAGTGTGACTTTCCTGAGGTTACATAGGCATCTAAGTATCAAAATAGGATTTGGATTCAATTCCCTTTACCCCAAATGTAGTGCCTTTTAACTCTATCATGTACTTTTATAAAAAACACGGAATTTAGGTCAATCACCTAGTTTTTGATCAAATTTCTGCTACTTAGTATGACATTAGGAAAGTCACTTAGCAACTCAAGGTATAAGACAAGGGATCATCAAAAGTACCCTCTAGATGTAAAATACTGAGATTCTGGATTATTTTCCTAATAATAAAATCATAGGATTTTTAACTTGAGAGATGGAAAGGACCTTAAAGGCCATCTAATCCAACTTCCTCATTTATATTTAAACTATATGGACATTGCCAAGGCAATCATGAGCCTAGAGATGTATTTCCATTGGTTTTGTATCCAAGGGGAGATATGGGTCCATCTTCACAAAACTGGGAGTGAGTAAGAGAGTAACAACCTAGTTTACCTATACAACACCTCATCATGTCACCACACCACTGCTAAATATAGTTGAAGAAACTGAGGCCTAGAGGATAAATGACTTACTTGTTCGAGATCTCAAAGAAAGTATGTTCTAGGACTAGGGTTTAAAACCATATCCTCATATTCCATATCCAGTACACTGTTCATGGGCCATATTAACAATTTGGTGAGAGAAGCCGTGGGACCAAATAGAAGCTCTACTTAATATTTGGGATGTTAGACTTCAGTTTTTATTTTTAATGTGTGGTAGAATATAAAAGAATAAAAGCACCTATATCTAATTTTGGCAAGCAAAGCTGAACCTTCTCTTCTTATGATGAATTAATAACAAAAGAAAACTGAGGGATACTAAAAACAAACAAATGAAAACAAGAAAGCCCTGCTAAATCTCTTGAGAAATACAAACCAAATATAACAAAAAGAAAAACAAAACCAAATGAATATACAAATAAATGAAAGGATAGCTGAGTAGATGAATAAATTAATGTTTTCACTCTATGAAAATTCCCTATTTATTTCTTCTGGTAATATTGATACTGCAAGAGAGCAGTCATATCACCACCACTCCTACTCCCACATTCCCCAAATACATGCACACTTCCTCAGTAGCAACAACAGAAAATCAGAATCATTGAACATTAGTAAAGAGGGATCTTCTACATCAACCAGTCTATTGACAAGTAAGAATAGAATTGTTCTCACCTCAGTGTCATCCATAATAACCAGCATTTCCATCTTTAAGTTCTCTGATCATGAGCATTTCATTAAATCACTGAAGAAATAATTAAGCTCCACTAGACATTCAAAGGTGACCTTAAGTAGAATGTTCTGTTCTATCTGAACTTGACTGACACAGAATACTATTCTATTTTGAGGGAGCATGGACCAAAAATAAAATAATAATGGAAGGACTTACAGAAAAGGTAAAAGGATGAAATACATCATATGGAATGATATAAGAGTCAAAAATTTTAAGCCATGTGATAGGAAGAAGCAAAATAAAATCAAGCCAGAAACCAGAAAATGTGTCTAATTTTATGGTGCATTTAACAAAATGTACTATATGTACAGCGTCTTATTGTGGTATGTGCTGGGGATATAAAGAATAAAATAAAAGTAAAACCACACCTGCCTTCAGGGAGCTTATGTTCCAAGAGGATGGAATATGAAAAGTACAAAGAGAAATGTGTAATAGAATGGTGACTATCATAGTGTGAAATCTGAACAAAAACAAAGCATAAGCATTGGGTACAGATATTTGCTTAAATTTTAAACTGATTAACTATAATACATCTCATAACACATGAATTTCCCTTGTCAAGACTATCACTACCATCAGGCAGAGATCAACTGACTGCTTGAAGAGAAGTTGTTTGCGACACATGTTTTAATATTTATGTGTTTAACTGCTTCAGATGGTAGCCCACTTGAAATGATGGTACCCACTAGAAACAAATGATTTGGACATAGTCTCCAAATCAGCTTTACAATCCTAAATGTGAAATCAACTTATTCACTAAGAGAAATTATCCAAAGGGGAAAAATGCTTTTGCATATTGCCATGTCAACAATATGAACAAACATGAATAACTGACCTTAAAAAATTAACAACTCAAAATTTGTATACTTTATAGAATAAAAACAGTGCATATTAAATCTAAATGCAACATTTCAGGGAATCATGTATCTCTTAGATATCCTTCTTTACATGTCCATTTTGCATTAACAGGGCATTGAGTTAGGATGAGACAAATCCATTGTGTGAATCCTGGGTTCAATTATGAGAGTCTGTTCAGGTTCAAGATTTCACGGTTATGACCTTTGTCCCCTCAGTATAACTGGGCAGCTGGGGGGGCAGTGAATAGAGCACTAGCCTTGGAATTCAGAAATACTCATCTTCATGAGTTCAAATCCAGCTCAGACACTTACTAGCTATGTGACCCTGGAGAAGTCATTTACCCACCCTTGCCAAGAAAACTTCAAATGGGACTCATGGAGAGTTACACCTGACTGAAACAATAACAATAACATCAACAATCATGTTGGCACAGATATTTTCTAAGGCAGGGTGGCAAATCTGTGCCTGGAGGATACCATATGGCCTTCTAGATCCTTGGGTATGGCCTTTTGACTGAGTCCAAATTTTACAGAAGAAATCCTTTTATTAAGGGAATCTGTTCTGTGAAGTTTGGATTGAGTCAAAAGGCTACACTCGAGGACCTAGAGGGCCCTATGTGTGCTCGAGGCCGCAGGTTCCCCACCCCTGTTCTAAGGTGTTAAGGTTTGACTCAGAGAGAACTTATGTGCAAAACTGAACTGAGCTTAGCCATGTCTTATCATTTCTGCCCTTCCCCCAGGCACAGACAAACGAACTTCTGGGTACCAAGCATTAAATCCAGAGAAACACTCCGTTCCTCATAGGTACAATTCCCCTGATGAAGGTCTTAAGGAATGGCAATCTGCAAAGCACATAAGACACCACTTTGAACTAGGCATGAACATCTGGGTCTGTGTTGTTCAGTCGAGACTGCATCTCACCTGACTGTGCTCATTATCCTCAAAGACAAAGCAGATCTTTCTTCTAAAGAAGAATGTCAAGGCAAAGCTGAGTGATTGACTCTTAGCATATACACTTCTCTTTCTTCTACTAAGTCATCATTTTCCATGTTGCTTCTTCTATTTGACAGGAAATATCTTCTTGGAAATGCAAATGAGTGTGGAGAGTAACTGAGAGGTCTAGGATTTTTACCTCAAGGAAGAAAATGAATTAGACAAATACCGACCACTTGAAATATGAGGTTTCAGTAACAGAGGAACTAATGTACATGGCTCTTTGATTTTCAGGAATTTTTCAATGTACCTAGAATTAAATTATAATTCCACTCCTGATGAAGATCCTTTACCATTGCTGCACAACAGAGATTAGGGAAAAACAAAAAACAAACAAGCAAACAAAAAACAAACATAACAAATTCAGGAGGGTAAAAGTTAGAATGATAAATAAACTTGAGAATCACTTATACAGAGAACATGTTAATGCAGACTATTTGGAGCTGGGGATTTAAATATATTATGGTAATGAGTACTCACCAAAATTTTAGTAATTTGAGGGAATATAAGACTAGAAATGTATCCCTTCAAAATATTTTCTTCTCTCTTACCCAGTATTATAACTTTTATCCTAAAAGATTTTTAAAAAAGTTGTTAAACAAAACCATTTATCTAAAATTAGATTTTCCTATATTTCTATAAAATGAGCATTTTTTAAATAAAATATACTATATTTGCATGTTATATTCTATTGTTCAAAGTACAATTGGAGAAAATGATACTTGTGCCTAATTAATGATAACTAATATGTAGATTTCTTTAAGATCCCTACTCATCCCTTCCTGATCCCCTACTCCTCAGAAACACTAATGGTCTTTTTTGGTGAAAGATGCTTTCTTCCAGATCATTGACATATCTTCTCCCTGTCATATACACATGTGGGAAAAGCTGCCTTGTAAAATCTTGCATTAGTATTTTTTTCTGTCCTTTGCTTAATTTAATGGTAGAAAAATGTAAGTTTGTTGGACTGTCTATGTAATAGCAGCTTTATATAAATTATATGATTTGCTGCTACTAATAATCTCACAAAGCAGTTGCTATGCCTAACCCCACACTACAGATAAGTACCTGAGAGTTAGTGAAGTCAAGTAACATCTAAAGTTGTAGTCAATAATAAATCCCTGAGGAAAGTTTTGGACCTAAGTCTTTCTGACACAAAATCAAACCTCTATCCACGACTCTGTGGTACTTCTAGGAACTTGTAAGAATCTAGGTTTGGCACTTTATTCTTCCTTACCCATGTTAACTAGGTGAGGTGAGAAGTCATCTTTTCATGAGTATAGCTGAAGCAAAATGTTTCTGTAGAGAATATTACTAATGTATAGAGCTAAAAGTGATAAGGTAGTATTTGTGAACTATTTTTTAAAATTTGATAATTATATTTCAGTTTAATTGGTTTCCTTCTTTTTTTTAGGGTAACTCTTTTTTTTTAAATTTATTTTTAATATGTTTAGTTTTCAGCATTGATTTTCACATGCGTTTGAATTACAGATTTTCTCCCCATTTCCATCCCCCCCCACTCCAAGATGGCGTACACTCTGGTTGCCCTGTTCCCTAGTTTGCC
>JAQQSZ010013575.1:0-11723 GCA_028646595.1 Phalanger gymnotis | reverse complement strand
CCAACCCACACCCACACAGGTTTCACACCTGACAGGGCCCTGGGCCTGGGGCTTAGCACTTAACAGCTGAAAGTACTTCCACTCAAAAGAAACAAAAGCCATGCTAATGAGACAATTTTGCTTAACAACACAGTTGGGGGTGAAATGGTGAGAAGTCTGTAATGTGCCTAAAGCTACTTAATGTCCAGAGATCTTGGATTTTCTGTGGGGAGGAGGGTATGTGGTAAGTGAAGAGGGGGACATACTCTTCATAGGAACACAGATTATGACCCCGGGACAATTTAGCAGACTGTTTTTGTGACTGGGAAAGCTGGGGCTGTGGGGCCTAGCTGTTGAAGACCCTCTTGCCACTTTGCTGCTCTGGTGCTTTGAGAGCAGAAGATCTGTCCCCCACTGGGTTGGGCTTACACCACCCTAATGACTTGAACCCCTTAGGCAGATTCTCAAGCACCACCACCTTTTAGTGAGACTAGTGTGGATGTGTGAAAGATTCCCCTTGCCTAATCCTAGTCTACGGCTGTTATGTAAACATGTATTATGTGAAACTGAATTTCTATCCCAAGTAAAATCTTTTGAGGGAATTTTGTGTAGCTGGATAATTACCAATGACCTACCTATCTTCATATAGACTCAACCTGGGCACTGGCATTTGCATACCTTACTGTCCTACAAGCAACTATGGGGGTTCCTACAGTAATAAACCCAGGTTTGCTTTGCGGCTGATTACTGGCATTAGTATATATTATGTCTGAACTAATAATAATGCAAGGGTCTGTGGAAAATGATCCCATAGCCCAGTTCTTGAAGAAAGACCTTTAAAGTAGAGATGACAGGCCATGGAATGACTTACCTTGCCTGTAAAAGAGAGGCAGGCTTAGAGAAGATTCAGAGAAGTTGGAGCATCTGGGGGAAAGCCAAGATAAGGCAGGGTCTTGGGCTTGTGTTGTAGGTCCTTGGAGGAACTGAGGTTAATGACCTGAAGAAAGGGAGACTAAGCTGGGGTGGGAGAGGGGCTAGGAGACTTGAGAGCTATGTGCCAGTATTTGAATGGCTATTACATGGAGAAAGGACTCTTCTTTTCCTCCTAGGCTCTAGACAGAAGAACCAGGAACAGTGGGTGCCAAGGGCAGGGGCTAAATTTGGTTTGATATAGTCCAGCTTCCTAACAATGAAAGCTATCTCTAAGAGGAGGCAGGGTGGGCTCTTATTCCTTGCAGGTCTATAAGCAGAGGCAGTTGGCCATTTGTAGAGGGCGTCTTAATGGGGATTCTTCCTGTTTATGTACTGGAATAAATGCCACTGAGGTCCTTACTTACTCTAAAGTTCAGTGTTTCTGGTTCCCTTGTTTTTTGTTTGTTTTTCTTTTTCTTTTATTATTATTTATTTATTTAATTTTTTCCTTTTCAGCATCGATTTTCATAAGAGTTTGAATTACAAATTTTCTCCCCACTTCTACCCTCCCCCCACTCTGAGATGGCAAACATTCTGCTTGCCCCATTCCCCAGTCAGCCCTCCCATCCCCTTTTCCCTTCCTATCTTGTAGGGCAAGATAAATTTCTATGCCCCATTGCCTGTGTATCTTATTTCTCAGTTGCATGCAAAAACTTCTTTTTGAACATCTGTTTTTAAAAGTTTGAGTTCCAAATTCTCTCCCCTCTTCCCTCCCCACCCACCCTCATTGAGAAGGCAAGAGATTCCACATAGGCCACATGTATATTACTATGTAAAACCCTTCCACAATACTCATGTTGTGAAAGACTAACTATATTTTGCTCCTTCCTATCCTATCCTCCTTTATTCAGTTTTCTCCCTTGATCCTGTCCCTTTTTGAAAGCGTTTGTTTTTTATTACCTCCTCCCCCTATCTGCCATCCCTTCTATCATCCCCCCTTTTTAATCTCTTTCTCCCTGCTTAAATGTGGAGTAAGACACCCAATTGAGTGTGTATGTTATTCCCTCCTCAGGTCAATTCCAATGAGAGCAAGACTCACTCATTCCACCGCACCTGCCTCCTCTTCCCTTCCTACAGAACTGTTTTTTATTGCCACTTTTATGCGAGATAATTTACCCCATTCAATCTCTCCCTTTCTCCCTCTCTCAATATATTCCTCTCTCATCCCTTAATTTGATTTTATTTTTTTTTAGATATCATCCCTTCATATTCAACTCACCCTGTGCCCTCTGTCTTTCTATATATGTATATTCCTTTCAGCTACCCTAATACTGAAGTCTTGTGAATTATACACATCATCTTTCCATGTAGGAAAGTAAACAAAACAGTTCCACTTTAGTAAGTCCCTTATGATTTCTCTCTCTTGTTTACCTTTTCATGCTTCTCTTGATTCTTGTGTTGGAAAGTCAAATTTTCTATTCAGCTCTGGTCTTTTCACTGAGAAAGCTTGAAAGTCCTCTATTTTATTGAAAGACCATATTTTGCCTTAGAGCATGATACTCAGTTTTGCTGGGTATGTGATTCTTGGTTTTAATCCTAGCTCCATTGACCTCCAGAATGTCATATTCCAAGCCCTTTGATCCTTTAATGTAGAAGCTGCTGGATCTTGTGTTATCCTGATTTTGTTTCCACCAAACTCAAACTGTTTCTTTCTGGCTGCTTGCATTATTTTCTCCCTGATCTGGGAGCTCTGGAATTTGGCAACTATATTCCTAGTTTACTTTTTGGGATCTTTGCCATGAGGTGATTGGTGGATTCTTTCAATTTCTATTTTGCCCTGTGGCTGTAGAATATCAGGGCAGTTCTCCTTGATAATTTCTTGAAAGATGACATCTAGGCTCTTTTTTGATCATGGCTTTCAGGTAGTCCAATAATTTTTAAATTATCTCTCCTGGATCTATTTTGCAGGTCAGTGGTTTTTCCAATGAGATATTTCACATTGTCTTCCATTTTTCACTCCTTTGGTTGTGTTTTATAATATTTTGAGTTCTCATCAAGTCACTAGCTTCCACTTGCTCCAATCTATTTTTAAGGTGGTATTTTCTTCAATGGTCTTTTGGACCTCCTTTTCCATTTGGCTAATTCTGCCTTTTAAGGCATTCTTCTCATCATTGGATTTTTGGAGCTCTTTTGCCATTTGAGTTAGTCTATTTTTTGAGGTGTTATTTTCTTCAGTATTTTTGGGGTTTCATTTTGCCAGTCATTGACTTGTTTTTCATGTTTTTTTCACATCATTCTCATTTCTCTTCCCATTTTTTCCTCTACTTCTCTAACTTGCTTTTCCAAATCCTTCTTGAGCTCTTCCATGGCCTGAGATCAGTTCATGTTTTTCTTGTAGGCTTTTGGTGTAGGCTCTTTGACTTTTGTTGACTTCTTCTAGCTGTATGTTTTGGTCTTCTTTGTCACCAAAGAAAGATTCCAAAATCTGAGTCTAAATCTGAGTCTGTTTTCACTGCCTGGCCATGTTCCCAGCCAACTTACTTGAACCCTTGAGTTTTTCATTGGGGTATGACTTCTTGTACAGTATAGAGTACTTTGTCCCAAGCTTGAGGGGCTTCGCTGTTGTTTTCAGAGGTATTTCTACACAGCAAGCTCTGCCACCCCAGTGCTACTCCTCCCCCAAGAACTGCCAATGCAGACCTTGACTCAGATCTAAGCTGTCTCTGCGTTCCCCTCAGATCCGCCACTTAATTCCTCCCACCAGGTGGGCCTGGGGCCGGAAGCAACTGCAGCTGTATTTCTGTAGCTGCACCACCTCTGCTGCCCCTGGGGTGGTGGCCAACCTTGAACTCCTTTCAGTCTGTCCCAGCAGCTTTTCCCATTAACCTTCTCTGTTGTCTTGGGTGTTTGTGGGTTGAGAAGTCTGGTAACTGCCACAGCTTACTGATTCAGGGCCCTAGGGCCTGTTCTGTCCAGCTACCAGTCTGGTTGGTCCTGGCACAGTGCACACTGGGCTCTGCTCTGCTCTGGTCCCAGGTCTGTGGGATAGACCTTACCCTGGGACCATCCAGGCTTCCCTTTGCTATTTCGTGGCTTCTGCAGTTCTAGAATTTGTTCAGAGTCATTTTTATAGGTGTTTTAAGGGACCTGGGTGGAAGTTTATGCAAGTCCCTGCTTTCCAGCTGCCATCTTGGCTCCGCCCCTCTGTGGTTCTCTTTTCTGTATGTTGGAGAAAGAGGTATTCTGCTTTTGCTATACCCAGGAATGGCAGCAACTTCTTTTAACAAAGAACAGTGAGCAGATGGTTGTCAGGGCCTCTTTGGAATGAAGACTGCACACCCTTAAACCTCTATAACTTCAGGGCATTCCAGTTCTGTTGGAGGCAGGAATGGGGCACCTCTGTTCCACAGCTGTCCCACCTCTGGCACCATAGATTTCACATCCCAGTGTTTTCTAACCTCTTTAATTTCCTTGATCATCAAACCTTAGATCAAAGCAATGATCTTTGTGGGCCTTGCTTGGCCTTGGCAGCTCCTGGGGTATCTGAAATAAGAGACTGGTTTGGGGGGGGCTAGGGGCTGGAGACACCTTGAAATCATTCTCCAGCCAATTGGTAAATTTTCAGTGTGAGAATTTATACCTCTGAAATTGTCAAATGCTACAAACTCAAGTTTGATTTATTGTCTGGTTGGTTATCTAGACTCAAGAAAGTGATGGGTCCTGCCCTGGTTTCTCCCATGGGATCCCACCATCTTTCTGACCACACTCAGTGGAAGTTCCTTCCTAGAAACTTTGGATTTCACTTTCTGTATACTTATGTTCTCTCTCATTAGAATGGAAGCTCCTTTAGGGTGTGGGTGGGCTTTCTCATTTTTGACTTTCATTTCTCAGCACCTAGCATAAGCCATTTTTGTGTTGAACTGATCAATGCTTATTGAATTATAAGCCTGGGGAAGATTCTAACATAATAAGATCTGTGCTTAGGGAAGAATGGCAGGAATGGCAGCTGGATGGCTGCATTGGAAGCTTAGTCTAATTAGGGGACTATTACAACAGTCCAAGAGAGAGCTAACAAGTGACTAAACTACTCTGGTAGCCATGTGAGAAAAGAGATGGAGACAGGTGTGAGAAATGCTGGGAAACTATAGGAGCAATTAAAAAAAAACCCTTAGCAACTGATTCATTTTGGGGGTTAAGGGAGAGGGCTAGACACTGTGGTGTCCTCCTTGACACACTCTCTCTCTCTCTCTCTCTCTCTCTCTCTCTCTCTCTCTCTCCCCCTCTCTCTCTCTCTCTGTACACACACACACACACACACACACACGCACACATATATACATATATATATATACATATGTATACACACACACACATATATATATAATATACATATATATAATATGTATATATATACATATATACATATATATATATATATATATATATATGTCTCCAATCTGTTCCAAAGCCTCTTAATTTTATCTTTGTGATATCTCTCATGTATGATCCATTGTCTCCTCTGACACGGCCCTCGCTCTGGTATTGCCCCATGTCTTGACCATTGAAATAGCCTGTTGGTGGATCTGCCTGCCACCCATCTCTCCCCACTTCAGCTCATTTTCCACTTAATTATGAAAGTGACAAAAGTATAGATCTGACCATGTCACCATCCTCCTCTATCCTGCCTCATTCACAAAAGGACTTTAGTGAGTATGACTTCTAGGATCAGATACGAAGGCCTTTTTGGCATTCAAAGCTCTTCATAACCTATTTCTGCTCTGCCTTCTGGTTATCTTAAACTCTATTTCTTACTGCATGCTCTCCATCCAGTGACATTGCCCTTGCTGTTTCACAAACACTCCATCTCTTGATCCTGGGCATCTTCATTGGCTGTCCCCCATGCTTGCAATTCTCTTTCCTCATTTCTTTCTCATGGCTTACTTTAAGTCCCAGCTAAAATCCCACCCTTTACAGGAAAAAAAAATCTTTTTAATGTTAGTGCCTTATTTTGGCTTATAATATTCAATTTATCATACATATGCATACATATATATGCAACACATATAGTATATAAGTGTTTGCATGTTGTTTTTACCACTAGACTCTGGTATTCCTCTAAGCAGGGACTGTCTTCTGCCTTTCTTTTATATGCCCAGCTTTCAGGCAAGAGCCCAATGCATAGTAGACACTTAAATCTTTAATGACTAACTGGTGAGTTTTTTTTTAGGATCTTGTAATATCAGTTAAGTTGGGTGTCTTTGATTGAGTCTTACTAGGTGGTAAACCCCAGGCCCAAACCGTTATCTACTAGGTGCTAAGCCTATGTGGATGTGAAGCCCTCAGGGTCCTAAGGGGAGTTGCTAAGACCAGAGATAATAGTAGGACCCTGAGTGCTGGTTGCTCATATGATGTTTGATGATGGCTAAAGACTGCATAAAAAGATAGAACAGAGCTATTTGCTTGAGGCCCTGAGTCCTGGAGGGGAGGGACTCTGGGCAGCTGCTTTAAGAGCCTCCTGACTATACTCAGATGTTGATGGTTTCTCTGTAACTATGAATTGTATTTGGTCTGTTTAGAAATGTATGTTTGTAATTTGTTTGTATTTGCTCTGAAGTTCAGGGTGCTGGCTTTTCCCCCTGAACTAAGTGAGTGATATTTGTATGTTGGATTGAAGTAAGATTGCTAACCCCTTAACATTGTTTTCCTTAGTAAGGCAGATCAAAAGAACCTGGGCTTTGGCAGCATTCTTGTTGTTGAGCTTGTATTGGTCTTTCACTCCCACAACAGCTGCTAGCCGAATTGTTGAAACAGATCTTAGATGAAGGAGAGATATTGGGCACCACCTGGTCCTGCCTACAGCTAAAGTTTAACATCTCTGGTGAATGATCATTTAGCTTTCCTCGAAGATTCTAGTGATGTTAAACCCTCTCTAGATACCTCAGGGGAATCATTCCAATGTCATTTATTGTCTTGCTCAGCATTTCTCATGGCCTTATCTGGCATAAGCAAAATAGTGACACAGAAGATATTTATTCTCATCTTTCTTTAGGGGTCCCCTGTCTGGTCCTTGGAGTTCCTTCTCTGTCCTGGTGTGTCCTGTTCCTTTCTGGTATTGGAGAAAGGAATCACATTAGCCATTTACAACTTAGCATGCATGTAACTCTCCAAGGACAGTTTTTCACTTTTAGCCACATCTCAGTAATCAATGGGAAGGGTTGTTATTTGGGAAAAGCCAGACCTTCTGTCCTTGCTTCTGAATGCCAGTGGTCTCCCTCTACCCCTCTTGGAGATACTTTGAGGCTTGGCCCCATTCCTTGGTCAGATCTTTCTTGAACTTAATCTGTCCGAGGTGTTGAATGGTCACATGACTGAGTAAGTAACTCTCCCTGGGCACATTTAGGCTTCCTCCTTGTACCCTGAAGGAGCAGTCCTAGATTGCCCATTCTAACACCAGGGAAGCACATTGCCAGAGCCATGCCCTGGGGCCCTTGCTGGGCAGTTCCAGGTCCTTCCCCAATCAGCCCTCTTGCTTTGGGAATGGCTCCCCAGATACAGAGGGACCTCAGTGCATCCCCATGGTTTGTCTGGCAGAACATATCAAAGGGTTTATTGTGCCTTCCTTTCCTTTCCTTTCTTCGAGTTACAGGATCAATGCGCTCATCTTATGTCTCACTCACTTGGGCACAGAAACACGAAGAGCTGGTGCCTTGTAGAGGACACGTGGGATTGGCAAGAGATGGGCATGACTTGTTTAAACCCGACCCTTGATCTTCTTACTCAAAGCCCAATTTTGAAATTATTGGATGCCCTGGTTAAGTACCTCCAGGTCTCCACTAGGAATGATTTTTCTCCTAACTTGATTGCTTTCTCTCCATCTTGTGTTGCAAAGAAAGGAGGGCTCAGTGGAACAGTTCACCCCTGTTTTAGATGAGAGCAGGACCTCCTCCTTTTCTCTCTTGCCTTTAGAATAAGAGGTCAGAGAAATCAGCATATCTCTTGGATAGTTATTTTTGCCTTTATTGTCCTTCTGTCACCCATACCTGTTCTACAGAATCTTAATAATTTGGAGGTGTCCTTGTAACCTGGGTCTCCTGTCATTACTTCAACAGGCAGAGGCTTTAATCAATATTGACTTCCTGGGTGTGGCTCTCCCCTCCTCAGGTACGGATTGCAGCCCCTCCCTTTGTCTTTGAGAAGCTATTTCATGAACCACTGAACATGATAAAAGAGATTGCCTTGATCAGTTCTAATCATGAGTTTCCTTAGACTTAGCTTGGACAGTTCTCATGATTGCAGTCCTTTATCATGCCTACACTCAAGATTTTCTCATGTTGTTAAGACCTTCCAAATAATGTCATTGGGAGAACCTTCAGGAGTCTAGGATTACCTCAACCCCAGGATGGAGGATCAATGTTATAATAACATATACAAATAACCCTACTTCAAATATGAGCTTCATAAAAAGTACACAAGGGAGCTTCCCCTTCACTTTTATCTCCATTTTATTGGTGGGGAAACTGAAGCTCAGAGATTTTAATTGATTTACCCAGGGACAGTCAGATAACATGATATGAGTAAGATTTGATTTCAAGTCTTCTCTCTGCTAAGCTGCACTCGTTCTACAAGGTAGTTACCAAATAATTACCAAATGAAACCAAAAAGAAACATTTCCACAAAACCCTTATCACTACAAAAAAAGCAAGAACAACATTGCTGTGGCCTTCAGTGACTTTTCTTGACTGTCCCTGTACAATGCTAACTTCATTATTTTTGCATGTTTTGCCCGCTTGTTTTCTTCGTTTTCCTTCTGTAACATCTCTGGGGAAGAAAAACTAAATCATTATACCAGTTAATCTATTTGTGGGGAGAGAGTGACAACCACATTAGAAGGAAAGGTTTGCTTTGGAAGAAACACAGCCAGACTAGGGTACATTGCATTTTCACGATACTCTGAAGTCATACAGACTGGAAGATTATTTGAGACTCGGTATCATTCCAGCATGCATGTGTTTCTTTGCAATTTCCAGCTTGCTTTTCCTGGAATTTGCAGGTCAGGACAAAAGAATCAGAGACTCCTCCTTTATCCCACTTCAAGGTCCTTGCTCTTCATTTTAGCCAAGCAGAAGAAACCACATATGCACATGTTTGAAGTGGAGGTCAGGGCTGCTTTGTTGTTTAAAAATTCTAAAGGGAAGCTTCTGCATTATGATCTGAAACCTTTGGAGCTCAAAGCTTCTTGTCCCCCTCGATGTCCCTATCCCTGGGCTCTGTGAAACTAACTGAAGGAGAATAACTCCCCAGCCGAGCTTGGGGGATTTGCAAATGTTTTGAGGCTGGTCTGAAGAGGGCCTAAAATAACAGGAGGGGTGGTGGTCTGCATTGGCTAAGGGAGACACGAAGGTGGAATGCAATAGGCTCTTGTCTCCTTTGTCCTGACTATCCCGTGGAACAGTGGAGACAATATTCCTGGGCTTTGGAGTCAGAGGCATGGAATGAAGGATTTGGAGTTCGTGCCATAAGAGGAATTGCTTAAAGAACTGAGGCTGTGGTGGCCTGGAGGAGAGAAGTCCCGGGGGGGCGGTGTGGAGTATGATTGTTAATGTTCAGTCATTTCAGTCGTGTCCAACTCTTTTTTTTAAATAAATTTTTATTGTTTTTGGAGGGGGGAAGGTAGGGCAATTGGGGTTAAGTGACTGGCCCAAGGTCACACAGCTAGTAACTATGTCGAGCGAGCATCTGAGGCCAGATCTGAACTCAGGTACTTCTGATTCCAGGGCCCGTGCTCTGCTCACAGCACCACCTAGCTGCCCCGATGTCCAGCTCTTTGTGACCCCATTTTGGGTTTTCTTGGTAAAGACACTGGAGGCATTTGCCATTTCTTTCTCCAGCATTTTACATATGAAGAAACTGAGGCAAACAGGGTGAAGTGACCGGCCCAGGGTCACACAGCTACTACTGTGTCTGAGGCCAGATTTGAACTCACGAAGATGTCTTCCCAACTCAAGGTCTGGTACTTCATCAGACAGAACTAGGAGCAACGTGGAAAAGTTTCAGAAGGGAAACGTTGAGGTGTGTGTGTACTCTCTGCGTATACATATGTATGTGTGTGTATATTTTGTGGAGTGGGAGACTGTCTGACAAGTACAGCCATGGGAAAGTAGAATGAACTTCCTCCAGAAGCTGTCTGTGCCCCTTCCCTGGAGGCCTTTGAGTGAAGGCTAGTGTTTCAACAATCCGGCTAGCAGCTGCTGTGGGGGGGCAGGGAGGTGTAAAATCAACCACTACCAGCACACAGAATGCTTCAAGCCCAGGCTCTTTTGACCTGCTTTACTAAGGAAAGCGACATTAAGGGGTTAACGATCTCAATTTAATCCAGCATACAAATAACATCCACCTAGTTCAGGGGAAAAAGCCAGCACCCTGAGCTTCAGAGCAAATACAAACAAATTACAAACAGACCCAATACAATTCATAGTTACCAAGAAAACCATCAACATCCGAGTTCAATCTGAGGGCCGTTAGAGGGGCTGCCCAGAGTCCCTAGCCTCCAGGAGTAAGAGCCTCGAGCAAATAACTCTGTTATCTCTTTTTATACAGTTTCAGATGTCATCAAATGTCATCTGACCAACCAGAACTTAAGCTCTTAGTTAGCACCTCCCTCTCTGGCCCCACCTGGAACCCCACCTTAGTTACCAATTCACACCCACATAGGCTCAGCACCTAATAGGTAGGGGTTTGGGGCCTGGGGTTTAGCACCTAGTAAGGCTCAATCAAAGACATCCAACTTAATTGATATTACAGCTAGTTAACCCTGTGCTGTTATTGGGAAGGCCTCTAGAAGGCCTTAGAATGCTGCATTTGTCAGCAGGAAGCCTTTGAATCTTGCCTTAGAGTCAGACACTAGCTGTGTGCTTTGGGCAAGGCACTTCAATGTTCTTTGATTCAGTTTCCTTATCTGTGAAAACCGGTTAATGGTAGCACTCACCTTCCACGACTGTTGTAAGGATCCAAGGAGATGATTTGTACAATGCTGTGCAAATCTTTTGGTGCTATATAAATGGGCAGTTATTATTATTAAAATTTTATTATTATTAATATATTTTAATTTGGGCTGGCCTAGATGACCAGGCTTTCCTTTAAAGCTTCAAAAATAAGTATCTCTGATATCAGCTAAGATATTCTTGATTGTTGGTAAACCTTAAAGCACTGTATGTGTGCTAATTGTCATTCAGCATTGGTTATTTACCATTGCTGCTGCTGCAGCTGCTACTATTAGCTTTACATAAATAGATGTAGCATGTGGATCTGGTGGATCTAATCATGAACTGCCCCCACCCTCCCCCCAGGGCTAAACTGCCTTAATTCTAAACAAATCTGAACTCTACCAAGTCTCTGAAATATTAAATGAAGCTACTGTTTGCCAGAAACGGACAGTCATTACTGTTCTAGGACTCATCCGGAAGGATCTCAAACTGGCCAATATTCCTTTCTCAACTGTAAAATTAGTATGTCATTTTGTATTTATAAATTCACTGTTTCTCAAAACAAAAAATCCTTAAACATATGTGTAAGCGTATCTATATCCATAACGCGTGTGTATCTATCTAACATCTCTCTATCTCTGTCTACATATTTATGAATGCATGTACATGTACATCTGTATATTTTTAGATTGCATAGCCCAGAGACAGTGTTAAGGAAAGAAAGCTATTTATTTGTTTGTATATTCATTCTCTTTTCCATTTATTAATGTTTGTGTAATTAATTAAGTTGGTTAATTAGTCCTGTGCCTTGATGTCTTCTGAGGAAAGTCATGCTTTGAATACCAAACC
>JAQQSZ010013574.1:0-11723 GCA_028646595.1 Phalanger gymnotis | reverse complement strand
GCATGTGAAAATCAATGCTGAAAACTAAACATATTAAAAATAAATTAAAATAAAAAAATAAAAAATAAAAGAATAATGAGTAAATAGCTCTTCCTGCATGGTGGTCAATTCTCTTTTGACATTATCCCTGCTCCCACTATCATCATGGTGACAAAGAAACTAATAGGGTGAATGTGGAATATTTTAGATCAGATTATTACAGGGAGAAATTGTTAGAGTTAAGATGACAGGGATTTTGGCAGAATGTGACCACTCGTTCCTTGAGTTTGTGATAAGGAAGGAAAGGAAGATCTTAGGAGAGCAGATTTAATGGTATTCAGAGGAAGGACATGCCATAGATGAAGATTCTGCAGGGGAAATCAGTCAAGGACAGATAACAAACTCTCTCAAGAAGGAAATTCTCAAACACAAAAGGAAACAATTCTATTAAGGAGGAAAAAATGGGAGTCATCTGAAGAAGCCAATGGAGATGTATAGAGAACTCATCGAATGTCTTTGATTTGAAAGGGATGTGTACTAAAGATGGAAACAAGGGAAGATCAACAAGAGGGTAAATATTTAAGCTTGATATGGTCCTCTAAAATGATTTAAGGAGTGCTAAAACTTAAAAGAGCTAAGTCTGTCTAGGAAAGCTAATAACAATATACAAGATTTGGGATTTTCTCTCCTACTTAGGGAGAAAGCAGAAGGTCAGAGAAGAGAAAGGGGTGTATACGACAATAATAATTGATAACTGAGAGAATAAAGAGCTGTTTAATTATTATTTGTTGATCTGTCAAGTACAAAGAACAGAACAACAATGAAAGAATTACAGGGAATTATTACCCAAATAACTAACAGGATAGAAAAAAATGCTTATATGATCTTGATGAATTCAAGTCACCTGATCCAAATGAACTACATCTTCAGAAAAAAAAATCGGCAAATATGATTGCTGCAACTCTGTCAGTGATATTTCGAAGAGCTCAGAGCAGACTTCAGGCCTGGAAAAGGACATATGATGATGTCCTAATTAAAATAAAAAGGAAGAGAATAAAATCCTCAAAGCTATTGATTAGTTTAACTTTGATTCTTGGAAAAATTCTAGAATAGATTATTAAAGAAGTGATTAGGTTACTGAATATCTAGATGAAGAAATTACTACACAAAAAAGTAACATGACCTTTAAGAGAAGGTCACACTGCACCAAACTTATTTTTACTTTTTTGTACATGTATTAAACTAGTAGATGAGGGGACTATTTTGGATGTTTTAGCTAGGTTTTGGCCAAATATTTGATAAATTGTAGTGAGTTATTCCTGTGGGGAAAATGGAGAGATGTGGACTAGGTGATAGTACAAGTAGGTAGATTAAGAACTGGTTGAATTTCCAAACTCAAAGAATAATCATTAATAGACTTCAAAAGTGTAAGACAGAGAGGTATGACTAGGGAGAAATTCATCTGAAAAAGATTTGGGAGTGTTAACGTACTGCAATCAAAAGTGTGATCTGGGAGCCAAAAAAGCAAATGTGTTTAAAAAACATAGCTTCCAGCACTTTTATAGTAAACGAGATGTGATAGAAGAAGCTGTTTTACTTTATAAAGCAGTATTAGAAGAGAGCATTTCATTAGAAGTTGAAGGAATGTCAATAAAAGACAGTAAATTAACTGTTAAAAAAAAAAAAAACAGCTTCCAGAAATAGGGTGGTGATATTCTTGCTGTACTTTTCCTAGTTCCTTGAGTATTGCTTTTGGCTCTTATCACCACATTTTAAAAAGGACATTAATAAGGAGAATATCTATTATAGAGGAAGGCAACCAGGATGCTAAAGGGCTTTGAATTGTACGTGTATAGAACAATTGAAGGAATGGAAACTGCATAGCCTTAAGAGAAGGCTTGGGATGGGGGGAGAGGGGCAGTTATTCATTCAATTGTTGTTGTTGTGTGTTTGTCCTCAAGGAAATGATGGCACGACTTACAGTTGACTTTGATTTGAGTGAGGGAGGGTTGTGCAAGGTCACCAGCCTCACTTTCTCCTCCAGAGTCATCTGGGTCCAGTGGCCTGATATACACCAGGATGACTGGAGGTAGCCCAGGGTGCTATGAAAGACCCTGGCCCTTTTGAGCTTAGGTCATTTCAGGTTCTCACTTTGAGCAAGGTAACTCCCACTGAGTGAATAGGCCTCTTTAAGAAATTAATCAAGGCATAGCCTCTTTAATCAAAACTCAAAAAAAAAAAAATCAAACTGGGAGGGGAAGACCCTCAGGATTCCCTACCAAAAGAGAAACAGATACTATTTGGTATTTATATTCACTCTGTGCTAGGAGGGCCGGGATCTATTGTCCAATCTGTGAGCTCCAGAGTGAATTGGGTTTAAGGCTTGGTTTTTCAGAAAGAAATCTAGCCAATAAACCTGGAAGTTAAGGAAGCAGACTTCAGCCATTGAAATGGAGCATGGAGAGGAGGCAGAGGGTCAGAAGCTGAGAGGCAGAGGCAGAGAGGCAGAGAGGCAGAGGCAGATGCTACTCACAGGTTATGTTTGTCCTTCCTTCTTGAACAGGACCATGACATGAGGGAAATGATGACATGACTGTGCCAGTCACTGTTCTGAGTACTAAGTATACGAATATGAAAGATAGTCTTTGCCCTCAAGGAGGGCTTGCAGGTCAATAGGGGTAAGACAATACTCAAAAGGAAGTAGAAAAGGGGAGGTTGGGCAGGGTCAGGGAAGCTGGGAAGAAGGCGCCCAGCAGTGAGGCATGGTTAAGTCCAGTTCAAGGAGTGCAAGCTGATGGAAATGAAGAAATAGCTAATCTGGGAGCCCTCTTTCAATGGAGGCTTTGCAAGTAGTTCTTTCCTCTGCCATCCAGTCCTCTAGTCAGTGGAGCAGAGAGTACTGGTGAAGAGTGAGTGCCAAAGCTGATACAATCTTGCAGTGTGATAAGTTTCTTAATGAGTTTTCCTAGGGAAATGATTGAATCCAGTGCAAGGAGTGCAACTTGGGGGAAATGAAGATATGGTAGATGTCTTCGAGCATCTAAATGAGACATATGCTGCTTGGCCCCAGAAAATAAAAGAGAAGACTGTATGTTAATGAGAATAAATCCTAAAAGAAAAAAAAAAGTTATCTTAGTTCCAAGATAATATGAGGAAAATAAGTTAAAACATCACGTTTTAATTTTAGGGAGTTTGGAAAAAACCAAAATGACAGTTTTCATGATAACCATGAGTTTTAAAATTTTGTCTATCCCTCTCCTATTTTTATTTTACTGAGTCCTAAAAGACAGAAACAGTTGGTATACACTTGGTTTGGAGTGAAAATGTGCACTCAATTCTAATATGTTTATATTTACTCAAGATTTTGTGGATAGAAAACAACTCTTGTTGGGATTTTTTTTATATCTCTCCTTTAGGTTTTATGAACTTGAGCTAAGCTTCTTATAAAGCTCAAATAAGTTCATTCAAATTTAATGTGATTTTCTCTCTTCTTTTTCTTCATTTTTATCCACCTAGATTCCTGAAGATTTTGCAACAAATATTAGGCTGGTTGGTCTCATCTAATTTCTGACCTTGAAGGCAACAAGGACCACTGGCATTCTCTTGAGAATCCTGCCTTATGAGATGCCCCGTATAGGTTTGCAGACTTGATTTGCTGAGTTAGTTCAGCTGACCTTCTAAACTCTGCAAGATTAATGTCATCTTGGGCTTCAAACCCTTTAAATTTCCTGTATTACTTATCATTCTTTTCTTTCTATTTTTAAATCTCATACTTCAAAGGAAAGAATTTCCTAGGTAAGATAACATATAGATACAGGGGCAAGGAGATGGCGTGACCAACACTGGAGTCAGGAGGACTTGAGTTCAAATCCAGCCTCAGACACTTACAAGCTGTGTAATCCTGGGCAAATCACTTAACTCTGATTACCTAAAATGTGTGTGTGTGTGTGTGTGTGTGTGTGTGTGTGTGTGTGTGTGAGAGAGAGAGAGAGAGAGAGAGAGAGAGATACATGTGTGCATATATAGAAACACATACATATAGAAATATATGTGTGTATACATACACACACATATAAATGTATATATATATGCATATATCTGTATATATACATTCATGCAAACTCCTGGATCACTGCCTTGTCACAGCAGAAAGGACTAGCACAGCTCAGTGAAACTAGGAGCTATGCCATGCAGGGTTACCCAAGATGGAAAGGTCATAGTGGAGAGTTCTGACAAAAGATGATCCCCTAGAGAAGGTAATGGAAAACCACTCCAGTATCTTTTGCCAAGAAAACTCCATGCATAGTATTAAAATGCTAAAAGAAATGAGTTGGAAGATGAGCTCTTCAAGTTGGAAGGACCTGGCCTGCTATGGTCCACAGGGTCACAAAGAATCTGACATGGCCAAGTGACTGAACAATCTATACGTGTACCTGTGTGTGTGTGTGTGTATCTTAGAATATAGAAAGATAAGAATTTAGTTGAATGTTGAAATTAAGACTTTATAGAATAACATTGTATTGTGATGGGGGTAGGGATAATTGGATTTATGATTTCACAGGTGTCAGAGAGTTCAGGTCTACCTGTGCACGTTAGCAATTTGTCTACAACTGTGGATCACAGGATCACATATTTAAATCTGGAAAGGATGGTAACAATTGTCTAGTCTAACCTGCCCCCCCATTTACAGATAAGGAATCTTGGGCCTGGAGAAGTTGAGTGACTTACTAATGGTCACACAGCAAGTAACAAAGCCAGAATGAGAACTTGTCTTCTGACTCAACACAAGAGGCTTTCCACTACATCATTCTGCCTTTAGTCTTACAGAATCATCTGGCACACTTAGAAGCCAAGTGATTCTTCCTTGGTCACAAAGCTAATATGTCTCAGAGGTAGGATTTGATCCCAAGTGTTCCCAGCTCCAAGGCTAGACCTTTGTTCACTCCCTCAAGTAGCTTCTTGTTATGAAATATACAGTGGCAATAATCCAGAGACTGTGAATATTACTCCCATGGCTTATGGGAAGCTACCTAATGGATTTCTACCTTCTATGAGACCACATACAGCCTTTTCAGCCATATCCACACAGATGCACTGTAACTACATTAGTATGTTCTGTGTTCGAAAATGCTCTGACCCTGAGTAAAAAACTTCGTGAAATGGCCAACCAACAAACAACCAAAAGAAAAATCTCCATTTGGGACCTTAACTAGCCAATCCTCCTGAATTTCAGGTGAATTATAAAGGACACATAACTAGTAAACAGTAGAATGCACTTACTGTGTTAGGCACTGAGAAACAAAGATGAAACATGGCACAGTTTCAGCTTCAAGGAGCAGAATACCACATGTACGCAACCAACTGAAATAAAAGTTAGAACATGCCTCTCATAGGGAAAGCTGGACAGAAAGAGGTACAAGATCCACCAAGCTGGACTTTATTATCACTCTGTGACTTGTAAACTTGGTTGTCACTTAAACTTTCTAGGCCTTTATTTTTCTTAAAAATATTGGGGTTGAACAAGAATTAGGGGTGGAGAACCTGCGGCCTCAAGGCCACATGTGGCTCTCTAGGTCTTCAAGTGTGGCCTTTTGACTGAATCCACACTTCACAGAACAAAGACCCTTAATAAAAGGATTTGTTCTGTAAAACTTGGACTCAGTCAAAAAGCCACATCCAAGGACCTAGAGGGCCACATGTGGCCTTGAGGCCACAGGTTCCTCACTCCTGGGATGATCTCTAAGTTCTTTCCACATCTAAATCCTATAATTAATCAAGCAATCAATGAGTATCTATTAAGTAACTACCGTATGTACAAATCAGAGGAAAGACGCGCCTAAGTAAAATAATATAATGTATGTGTATAGGGGCAGCTAGGCTGAGCAGTGTATAGAGCTCTGGGCCTGGAGTCAGGAAGACCTGAGTTCAAATACAGCCTCAGAAACTTATTAGCTGTGTGACCCTGGGCGAGTTACTTCACACTGTTCACCTTAGTTTCTTCACCTGTAAAATGAGTTGGAGAAAGAAATTGCTTTGCCAAGAAAACTCCAAATGCGGTCACAAAAAGTTAGACACTACTGAAAATAACTGAACAACAACAAATATATAAAATAGTGGTCTAAGTACTAGAGATAACAGACAAAAAATTAAACAGTTGCTACCCTGGAGAGCCTTACAGTCTTTGGGAAGAGAAAACATATATGCGGGTAAGTATACATGAAACAAATACAAGATAATTTTGGAGAGAGAAATTAGGAGTGGAGAGGTCAGAAAAAAGATTCACAAGAGGTTGCATCTGAATTGAACTTTGAAAAAAATTAGGGATAGTAAGAAACAAAGGTGTGTTGTTAAGCAAAATTGTCTCCTTAGAATGGCTTTTGTTTACTTTGAGTGAAAGTACTTTCAGCTGTTAAGTGCTAAGCCCCAGGCCCAAAGCCCTATCAGGTGTGAAACCTGTATGGGTGAAGGGTGAAACCTGTAGGGTGTAGATGACTTAAGAGGGGCCAACTCGGGAACCAATGGTCTCGTTGAGGCGGGGCTTGAGAACCGAAGCTCAGCTGCGAGGAAAGGTGAGCCCAGAGACAACTACAGCGGAAGCTGTGGAAGCAGGAAGCTGTGGAAGCAGGAAGCTGCAGAAGCAGAGCTGACCCATGTGTAGACCTGCGAGCAGGAACTTGAGGCCAGTAAAAATGATTTGGCTAAATACTATCTTGTTTTTCTGTGGCCTCCTGGTTACTCTTGTGAGGCGGGCTTTCTGGGCCTGGAGTCTTTTTGTCAAGATGTCGGAAGGGGGAAGCTGGTTCACGGATCTGCTGCGGTGGGGCCTAAATAAATTTTTTGTTGTTTTCTACTTAGAGAATCTCTCATACCTTGCGATTTCGAGCCATTCAAACATATACATGATTATATTTGAGATTATAAATTCGGCCTTCCTACTACAAAAGGTTAGGAGAAATTATGTGAGAAACAGACAATGCAAAGGTATAGAACGATGGTAGATGGAATGTTTGTTGTGTGTGAGGTACAAGAAGAAGGACCTTTTGTCTGGACCTAAGAATGGATGAAGGGGACCGATAGATAAGAAACCCAGAAAACTAAACTGGAAATAAGTTGTGAAGAGCATTGAATGCCTCACAGAGGAGCTAATAGGGTACAAGTGGATTTTATTGAGCAGAGTAGTGACATTGTCAGACTTGTGCTTTAGAAACATTCTCAAAGCTATATGAAGAATGGAGAGGAGAGAGATGTAAGACAGGTAGTGTGAGAAGGAGGCTATTGTGATAGTCCAGGTGAAAGGTGATGAGACCCTGAAATAGGTGGCAGCTGAATGAGAAAGGAGAAAGAGATCAATGCAAAAGAGGAAATGTAGAATTGACTTAGCAACTGATTGGATGTGTATGGTAAAGCAAAATGAGGAGACAATGATGAGTCCAAGCTTGCAAACATGCAAACATGAGATACTTAAAAGGATGGCCCATCAGTTAGCAAATATTTATTAAGTGCTAATTATGGTAGTATGATTGACAGCAATAGGAAAGTTCAGAAGAAGTGTGTGTTTGGTGGGAAATCTATCCTTCATGTCAAATGCCATCCTTTTGAAGAGACATATGTCATTTTTCTGTTCAAAATTCTCAAATGATTTCCTATTTCCTCCTGAGTCAAGTTCATACTCTGTTACCTGATATTGAAAGTTCTCCATAACCTGATACCAATTTGGCTTATCTCAAACTATTTATCACCATGTGCACTAAATCACTAAACTTTGCTATTCTTAATCTTTTTAATGAGAGAGGCAGAGAAAGAGACAGAGACAGAGGAGAATATCTATGACTTATTTTTCAGTAGGTGAAACTGACAAAAGGAAATGTATTCCCTTAAGTCAGAATAAGGATTAGCAATGGTTGATTCCCAGAGTCATATTACAATTCCAGATCGATGCAACATGTTCTAAATGTATGCAATACTTCAATTTGATTGTTTTGCTTATCCCCAAAAGGAGGGGCAGATTTGGGCTTTATATAATGAAAAACCGTAATTATTGCTATTCAAAAGCAGAATGAGCTGTCTCAGGAGGTAGTGGGTTCCCTCTCATTGTATTTCATCAAAGAAATTCTGAATAGCTACTTGTTTCAGAAATATAGATGGTATTTTTATTGAAGTACAGATCAGTACTGAACAACCTCTGAGGTACCTTCCAACTCTGAGATTTTGTGAATTGAAGGCAATATTTCATCATAAAATCGATACTATCTCAGTCTTCTGATTTTGCTTCATATCAAACCAAGTGATAGACTTCTGAGTTTTAATGCAATGGGATGGGCAGAATTTAAAAGTCATTGTATTCAAAAGATGGAGGTATATGAATTTTACTCCACTTTGGACCAAGCTGGGGGGTGGGGCAGGGAGTAAGCCATATACCAAGTGATTTCCTATTCGTGGTTGTGTGAGGGGCATTGTTGGTATGAGTACTTTGGAAGGGAAAAATGTTTTTCGTGTGTCCTACTTCTCTTGCTTTTCTAGTGAGTATGAGAGATTCCAGATCCTCTTCAGAACTGACTTCCAGGTGGAGAGAAGGAGAAAAAGACCTTGGAAATGGCAAGTGTAGGGGAAACCAGCTCCTAAATATGTGCCACCTGCGGGGGTGGCACTGTGCGTGCTGTACTGTGTGTGCTGCTGGAGACAGTAAAAGAAAAACATGGGCCAGGCGAGAGGGTTATAGGACAACTCCATTTATTAAGCAGAACCAGTTTATATACTCTATGAAATCAGATAAGTGGACCAAGTGTTGCACTGGTGTGTTACTTTACTGGAACATCCTGCCACATAGCTCACGTAGCCCATGCAGCTCAGATACATTATCCCCATGTAGATACTCAAACAGAAACATTTCTGTACTTTCCCATGCGGATCACAGCTGCAAGGGTGGTTCCTTGCCATGTCCCTTTATCTTGGTATGATCTTGCCTAGCAGAGACCTTACCTCAGATGGCCTTGCCTTGCATAGGCCTAGGAGGCTTAAACAAGATATAGCTGGATCTCCACATGCCGTTCTGCATGTTCTCAGGGACAGCTAGAACAGGCCCAGGCTTAAAGGAAAACCTGGCATGTACCTTTCTCACTATGGACTATCTCAGAGCTGGACCTCTACAAACATGTACCTAATTTTCAACTTCCCTCTCTATGGATGTCAGAGAATTTCCCCTTGGGTAAAATCCAGGTCTCTTTCTTGGTTGAGCTGAGCTTTATTTTTTCCCAGTGGGAGAGATCATTTACTCTACATATTTTTGGTATATTCTAATCTGAATTGCTTCCTATTTCTATATGCTATTTGCTTAGACAAATGGGTTCAATTGTTATTCAGTCTCTGTGTTCATCTTTTGTGTAGTTAGAATTTGGTGGAAAGGGACAAGCCAGGGTAAGAAAACTTGGCATACCCTTGTAACAACAATGTAGCTATCAGCTGCTGTAGGTGTATAAGAGCCAACAAGACCAGCAACACAGGAAGGCTGCTAGCACATGTTCTTTGATCTGCTTTACTAAGGAAAGTAGCATTAAGGGGTTAACAACGTCACTTTAATCAAACATACAAATATCATTCACTTAGTTTAGGAGGAAAAGTCAGCACCCTGAACTTCAGAACAAATACAAATAGAAATTACAAACATCAATAAACAGACCTTGTCTGATTCAAATCACAATTAATAGTTACTAGGAAACCATCAACATCTGGGTTTACAAGTCGCGGGACTCTTAACAACAGCTGCCCAGAGTCTCTTCAAGTCACACTACACTCTTCCAATGACTGAGAGCCCCAACGGAAAATGCCAACCTCTGAGTTTATATATCCTGTTCAAGGTCAAAGGGAATCACAACACAAGACTCAAAACCATATGACCTAAAAGCATCACAAACATGTGACTCAAACCCATGTAAACTAGACTTTCCCTTGAGGCAAACAAGTCATCAAAGACTCCAGATCCAATCAAAGAAACGAAGGCCAGACTCTTCAAGGGCACTTGATCAAATAAGTGCCAAAAGAGAAAACAGTAAAAGAAAGTCCTATCTTAACTACTGATACAACCCTCCACCTTTAAGAGGTATCGACTAGGGGAGTTAGTGGCTTCTTTTAACTTATGAATCTAAAAATTGAGCCAGCGATATTTAGGGATGCAAATATATAATTCTATTCTGGAACCTCCTCTCAGAGAAGAACAGAGAAGGCTAGCTATTCTCATAGACCCTTTTCCTGCTCTTCTCAAGGCAGGAATCACAATCTCCCCCGGTGGGCAAGATTTCAATATCTTTCCATGTCTCCCTATGAGCCACATTTAGACAACCCTTAACTCTCAGAGCTCACAAGAAAAAGCTAATTATGATCATAAAAGTAAATCTCTTTAAGAGAACATGTATAATCTAAGTGGGTAGCACATATGTCACATATAAGTGATTTCTTCCTAAGTGCAAAAATGTTAGTTTCAGGAAGTGTTGGAAAGTATAATGATAAAAACTCACATTTCTGTAGTAATTTAACTTTTCCTAACCACAAAACTTCAAGGGAGATAGAGTAAGCATTATTGAGAAGCAGTCCTAATGAGTGAGAATAGTATTGGATTGGGGGGTGGGGGCAAAGAACCAAAATTCAAATCCTGCTTTGTCATTTACTATTTAATAATTTAGGCAAGCTGTTCTACCTCTTTGGATCTTGATTTCATCATCTGAAAAATGAAGGGACTGAACTTGTAAACCTCTAAAATCCTTTCAAGGTCTAAATTTATGATCCTACTACCCTCATTTTAGAGATAACTGAAGAACAGAGAAGTGAAATGGTTTGCTCCCATTCATGAAGCTCAGGTAGATTTCTGAGAGTTGCTGCTAGATTATTCCCTCAACTCCATACCCAATTGTCTTGTTCCTATACCATGATGATCATTGCTTTTTCCAGTTAAAACTGTAGATTTAAAAAAAGGAAGATGGTTGAATCCAGGATTTGTTTGTTTGGCATTTATTATTCCTCCCTTATGCAAACAATATGATCTAACTTAATTACTTGCTTTCTCTTATCCTTTTGAAATTATCATGGCTTTCGGACAGCATTTTGTACATATACTGTAACTACAGATCTGCCAATTTATCTACATTTAACTTGATAAATATCATTACCCACTAGGACACACTTAATGAGAATTTTATTAATGCTGTCTTTTCCCATAACAGCTGATGAGCATGGTAAAACACCATGCTGGTATATTCTCAGCATGCAGAAGAGATGACCAATTATGAACCACTGGTATATCCTAGACTCCATGCATCTATGATGCTGAGAAGGAATGTCAGAAGTAAAGCATTTTTTTTTTTACTTTGGGAAACTTTACAATATCAAGACTGGTCAGAAAGTAATTCTGTCTATAAAAGAAATGAAAGGCTCTCCAGTGAGCTGTCTACCCTTAGCAGCCACAATTCAAAGGCCTACTGAAGTACTAAAACCTCCCACCCTCAAAGCAGTCAATTACACCAAGTAGACACTCAAAATGGCTGATGCATTAATCATAACTGAAGTCTATATACCACTTTAAAGTTTACAAAGCTCTCACCATCTCCTTTGAGTCTTACAACAACCTTCTGAGTTAGGTACTTTTCGAAAGTGTTTGTTTTTGATTATCTTCATCCCCATCTGCCCTCCCTTCCATCATCCCCCCTTTTTTTTATCTTCTTCCTCCTTCTTTCCTGTGTGGTAAGATACACAAC
>JAQQSZ010013573.1:0-11723 GCA_028646595.1 Phalanger gymnotis | reverse complement strand
GCAAGCATTATATATAACGGGAATAAGCTAGATGTATTAGCAATAAGATCAGGGGTGAAGCAAAGATATCCAGTATCACCCTATTATTCAGTTTTGTACTAGAAATGTTAATAAGAAAACAAAATGGAATTGAAGGAATTAGAATAGGCAAAGAAGAAACTAAATTATCACAGATGATATGATGATTTACTTAGAGAATTCTGGAGAATCAAGTAAAAAACTACTTGAAATAATAAATAATATTAGCAAAGTTGCAGGATATAAAATAAACCCACATAAATCCTCATCATTCCTATATATGACTAGCAAAACCCACCAGCAAGAAATAGGAAGACGAATTCCATTTAAAGCTATGGTAAATACTATATGATATTTGGGAGTCTGCCTGCCAAGAAAAACCTAGGACCCATATGAACACAATCACAAAACACTTTTCACACAAATAAAGTCACATCTAAATAAATGGAAAAACATTAACTGCTTGTGGTTAGGCCAAGCTAATATAATAAAAATGACAATTTTATATATATTAATTTACTTATTTATGGCTATATCAATCAAACTACCAAAAATTATTTCATATAGCTGGATAAAATAATAACAAAATTCATCTGGAAAAACAAAAAGATAAGAATATCTAGGGAATTAATGAAAAAAAAATGTTAGAGACAGTTGGCCTAGACATACCAGATATTAAATTGCATTATAAAGCAGCAGTCATCAAAATTACTTAGAACTGGATAAGAAACAAAGTGGTGAATAAGTGGAATTGATTAAGTATACAAAATGCAGTAGTCAAATCTCCTCTTTGATAAACCCACAGAATCCAGCTTCTGGGATAATAATTCACTATTTCCCAAAAAATAAAAAAAAAATTGCTCTGGATATTGGGAAATGGTACAGCAGAAACTGGGCATATATCAATATCTTACACCATATACCAAAATAAAGTCAAACTGGGTTCAAGATTTAGGAATAAAGGCTGATAATACAAACAATTTGGTAGAGCAAGAATAGTTTACTTGTCAGATTTATGTAGAAGGGAAGAATTCATGACCCAACAAGAGATAGTGAGCATTCCAAAATACAAAGTGAATAATTTTGATTATGTTAAATTAAAAAAATATATTTGTACAAACAAAGCCAATGAACTAAGATTAGGAGCAATAGGAAAATGATAAGTGCTGGAGAAGATGTAGGAAAATACAAACGCTGTTACATTGATTCTGAACTGATCCAATCATTCTGGAAGACATGTAACTGTGCCCAAAGGGCTATAAAAATTTGCATGTCCTTTGACACTTTTAAGTCCATATCCCAAATAAATCACACAAGTGGGAAGGGGACCTGTAAGTACAAAAATAGTTTTAGCATGTCTTTTTGTGCCGATAAAGAATTGGAAATCAAGGGGATGTCCATCAATTGCGGAAGGGCTAAACAAATTGTGGTATATGAATATAATAGAATACTATTGTGCTATAAGAAATGAGGAGTAGACAGACTTCATTATAACGTAGAAAGACCTACAGGAACTGATGCTGAGTGAAGGTAGTAGAACCAGCAGTACATTATACACCATCACAGACACACAGTATCTGGAAAAACTAACCTTGATAGACTTGGCTATTCTCATCAATTCAAGGTTCAAAGAATCATGATGGAAAAAGATATGCAGATCCAGAGAAGAATTATGGAGTCTGAATGTAGATTTAGGCAAACTATTTGCTCTCTTTTTTTTCCTTCTCTTTTGGTTTCCTTTCTTCTTTCACATGATTTATTCCATTGGTTATGATTCTTCTTTACAATTAGACTATTATGTAAATAAATTCAGTGCGAAGGTATATGTAGAGCCTAAATTCGATTACATGCCATTTGGGGGGTAGCGAGGAAGAGAGGGAGGGAGAGGAAATTTGGAACTCAAAAACTTATTGAACTGAGTGTTGTAAACTAAAAACTAAAAATAAATTTAAAAAAGTTCTCTCAGTAGATACCACTTTCCAGAATCTACAACCACCTTGTTTTTTATAATATGAAACATAAAATAATGACATTAAAGGAGATCAGTTATAGAACTCTGCAGTTAATTTTCATAGATCTGTTTACAAATATTGAAAAAAAAGACAAAATTAATGGTTTCTTAGCTTTTGTTCCCATGAGATTTCTCTTCTTTGATCTCAACACCCCTAATTCCTGTAATCAGTCATCATGATGGAGTGGCCTTTTGTCCCTTCAATCATATTACTTGACCTCCTCTCAATGTACTGCATTGTATAATCTCTTTCATGGGGGAGGGTTTCCCATTATCTTCATTCTTAGAGACTCTCAATTTTGAAATATCTCTTGTTTTCTGGGCATGTTGAGGCACTATATTTCAGTTGATAAAACCTGACTCAAATTAGAGAACCTAGGTTCAATTCCCAACTCTGATATGTCCTGCCTGTTCAAATTTAGTGTAATCTCTTAATGTTCCTGGAGGTACACTTCCTTATTAGCAAAAGAGAGAATTGGACCAGACATCTTCTAAATTCCTTTCGGTTCTGCATCTGTGATCATAAGATACTGCCATTGTAACCTTGGGCAGATTACATAGAACAAAGTTTTCTCATGTAAAAATAAATAAATAAATAAACCTCTGAGTTTTGTTCCAGGTATGAAATACCAATAGATGACTTAGAGAGTTAGATAGGGATATGCTCATTGTCCAAGCAAAAAAAAAAAGTCAGTGTGCTCCACTGTGTCATTTTCAGTGGGATATATAGAATCCTAGAACCCTAACCCTTAAAAATTCTTTAGGACCCATGTTATACATTGCCTCTCTAGAAGGTTCCCTTTTCATGCTTCTTCCCATTTGCACATTATTTGGAACAGTTTTACTGACTGAAGCTGCATTCGATGCTTCAGAAGATGATGTCTTTATTCTTCTATAGGCCATAAACTCTATGCAGTGTCTTATTTGCTTTTAGGGAATCTGCATCCCTTAGCTCCCTGCTAGGGAAATTTATGTTGTGAATTTCCTTTCAGTCATTTATTCCACATTTAGCTTCCCTTTTGCTCTCTGATAGGTTTTAATGGTGCCATCACTAAGCACTGAATTGTCTGCTTTTACATAGCAGGGAACTTGAGAGTATATGGATTTCCCAGAAACAAATACAGAAAAATGGGATAGTTAGGTGCTTCTTCATCTTGACAAATCAACTCTTGAGGGGAAAAAAATAATAATAAAATAAGTTCTTGAGAAAACCTTGGCAGCAAAGTGGAGATCATAAGAAAGCCCTCTCTTCAAGTCCAACATCAGGTATTGACTACCTGAGTGACCATTGGCAATTACTTAACTTTGTAGGTCTAAGTTTTGAAATATGTGAAATGGAGCAACTGCCTTGAAGGCTTATTGTAATGATAACAAAATTATATTTGTCAAGCGATCTGCAACTTTAGGGAACATTAGTCAAAAAGCATTTATTAAGCCCTTACTTATGCATCAGGCACACAGTTGTGCTATAATCATCATTATCATCATCATCTTCTTCTTCATCATCATCATCATCAATTTCCCTACAAAATTTCACATGTTCTTCATACTAAAGGAGACTGAAAGTGAGATTCTTGTCACCAACAGCCTTGTCTTAGAAGACTACTGTAAAAAAGTACACAATTGTTTAACCCATACTAAAAGCAGCAAGGATTGGCATGAGGCTAAGCCACAGTCATTAAAAAATCATTTATTATCTACTAAGCAACAAAGACCGTGCTACTTACTAGGGGTACAAAGGAACAAGTGTCACAGTTCTTTCTCTCAAGAAACTCACATTTTCTAGGTGGGAGACAATCTCTTCATACATAGTCATATAAATATCATATCCAATGTAGGTTAGGGTTAGAAGCCACCTACAACTGGAGCAACCAAGGAAGGTTTCAAATAGAATGTAGTTAAAAGCTGTGATCCCTTTTGCGTTGGTGATTTTCACCATTATTGATATGTGTGGTGGGCAGGCAAAGAGATACAAGTTGGTTCAGTGGGAAGGAAAGTGAATTTGTGGTCAGAGGACTAGGCTTGAAATCTATTTTTGGCTCACTGCTTAAATGCCCTCTCTCAGGATCTTGGCTTAAATGCCCTTAAATGCCTCTCTCAGGATGTTGGCTTCTTCATCTATTAAAATGGAAGGAGTGTTTGTGAGCTTAGACCACCTGTGAGTCTGGTTCTAAGAATACATCTGATTCTAAGAAGGGTCTAAGAAGTGCTACGTATTATTTCACTAAGTCTTCCAGTACAAAGGGAAGGACAGGGTATGTTTGCCTATTCCAGGGTGAGAAGCTGTGATCAAATTTGTGAAAACCGCCCATGAGTTAAAGTTGGGTAATGAAATGTAGTCACAATAAAATTCATGATTACATGAATTTGCAACTGAGCACAGTGAACAAAAGGAGATACTATTAGTGAGCAAACCTCTCTAAAGTTTTCTGAAATGCAATGGCGCATAAAAACAAACAAACAAAAACAATTTGTTAAGCTCCCTTCTATGTAACATTCAGACACTCGATTGAGAAAACACATAAACAGCAACAGCAAAAGTACATTAAACCAATAGCACCCCCTCCCCACCCACTCCCAAAAAATATAAAATAAAAAAAGAAAAGTTCAAACACCCAGAATCCCTGAATCACACAATATCTGAGGTGAAAGAAGACACACAAAGCTGGAGAAAGACCCAGAGATGAAAAGTAGACTATGCTGAGTAGTCATACATCATTGCTACATATGCAAAGATAGGTTATCCAGAAGTGGGGAACCCTGGAGGCCACACGAAGCCTTCTAGGTCCTTGGGCAGGGCCTTTTGACTGAGTCCAAGTTTTACAGAACAAATCTTTTCATTAAGGGAGTTTGTTCTGTGAAGTTTGGATCCAGTCAAAGGGCCTCATTTGAAGACCTAGAAGGCCACATGTGGCCTCAAGGCTGCAAGTTCTCCATCTCTGTACTTCAGCCTCAGGCAGCCCGTTGTACTTGATGTAGCATTAATCCTAATGAAATTTTCCCTTGTATCAAGTCCAAATCTGCCTTTTGGCAACTCCTACTCATTGTTCCTAGTTCTTCCCTCTAGAGTCAAGCAGAAGAATTTCAAAAGTCTCTCTTAAAATTTTAATAGGTATATATAAAGTGAAATAGTAATTTCTACTCTTCTATTGAGCTAAAAAGTAATGGTTTTTTTTCTCATTGATCAGAATGAGCTTACAGCAATTTATTTTGGCAACTGTTCATTAATTTTAATCGACTGTATGTGGAAAATATATAAAATATTTGCTGATCATTAATCTTCACTGACAGTAGTTCAGTATAATCTATGGCATGAATTCCAGAGAGTGTGGGCCTTTATTTTTACGAATGAGAAGCAACCAAAGTTTGAAATAGGATAAACAATAAGAGAAACTTAGAGATGGAAGGTGACTCAGAGACACTCCTAGACAAAAGCTGTAAGTGAATAGGAATGCCTTCTATAATGAATATGACAAGTGGTCGATTAACTTTGGCCTTCTGACCCCAAGCAAGGAGGATGCTACTTCTTTCTGAGCTAGCCCTTTGGACTTCTAACAGCTCAAATTGCAAAGAACATACAGGATCAGAAAAACAGAACCAGAAGGGAAATGCAAAGTTATCTAGTCCAATTCCCATTTTTTAAATAAGGAAGTTTACTCCAAGGGAGATTGAGCGATATACTCAGGGCTCCATGTGTACAAAGTGGCAGAACTGCATTTTGAACCCAGATTCCTAAACACAAATTCAACATGTTTCCCATCATAGCAAAAAGGGCATACCTTCTAATCATAAATAGATAGTTCTTAAAAAGGAAAAAAAAACTCTTTTAAATTGTAACATTATGTCATGTCACTCATTAAAGAAGTTTTAATTAAATATCTACTATTTGTCAGGTTTTGTGCTAGTCTCTTGGGTTCTAGGAACAAAAGTGAGAAATCCTTATTCTCAAGGAGCTTGTCTACCATTCCATTGGAATGATGCTTCCATTTTGAAGAGAGGGAGAAGGCTGTAGGGAGGCAGGGAGAGAAAGAGAGTGAGAGACTGATACAGAGACAGAGAGACTGAGACAGAGATACAGAGAGAGTGAGTAAGTGTGGGGGTTTCTACAAATGAATGAATGAGAAAAAATATTAAGTGCTTACTGTCTGCCAATTACAGTGATAAATGGAAGACTGAGCATGTACCCCCCCACACACACACACCCCAATTCTTTTTTACCATGCAGTAAAATTCTATTTCATGTTGAAGTCTATTGTGAGGTACATGTTTTTGTTCCTAGGTAAATCCTGCCAGTGTTTGATTAGTGTGTGCATCTCTGATGAAAGAGCTGTTCTCCATAGTCCTGGATCCTTTTTTTGAGTTGGCTAAGAGAGAGCATGGCCTGGGCAGCCATTCAGTGTCAAGGAAAGCTCTTGCCATCTGCTTCTGTGCCACAAACCCATGTCTAATTGAATGTTTATGCTCTCTTGTGGCAAGCTTTTCCTTTTAATTTAGGCTAATTCACAAAGAAATGCAAATTTGGATATAAATAGAAGACACTGTTTGCCAAAAGACAATTTTTTCCCTTTTCTTTTGCTCCATCTTTTCTTCCTTCCTTCTTTCCTTCCTTCTTTCATTCCTTCCTTCCTTCCTTCTCTCTGTCTCTCTTTCTTTCTCCATTTTTTAGCCACTTAAATTTCCTTCCTTATGCCCTGACAATTTCCTTGGTTTGTTAAAAATCAACCTAGCAATACTGATTAAAGCACCTGTGCTCATTCCGCACTACCTTTTACTCCATGTGTGACCTT
Organism: Phalanger gymnotis; assembly: GCA_028646595.1. Lineage (NCBI taxonomy): Eukaryota > Metazoa > Chordata > Mammalia > Diprotodontia > Phalangeridae > Phalanger > Phalanger gymnotis. The sequence goes on along the minus strand of JAQQSZ010013573.1, from coordinate 4,907 downwards.
GGCAAAAACATTTCACCACTCTTGGCCTTGGTTTACTCATATATGAAAATGAATGGATTGGAAGGCTTGATAAAGATGACATTTATAGTTCTTTAAAACTTAAGGTTTGCAGAGTGATTTATGAGTTAGGTGTATTTTCTTTTTTAGTCCTCACAATAACTTCAAGAAGTGGATTCTTTTATCTCTAATTTCTACAAAAGGAAACAAGCAGAGAAAGGCTTAGGGACTTCCCCAGGGTCATAGAGCTTGCAAGTTTCTTTTTTGGGGGGACTTGAACTTAGATCTCTTAGATAATCACTAAAACCTGTTCTGTTATCTCCATCATTTGTTTAACTTAAAAGACAAAGGACTCTAAAATTATGATTTTCTCAGTGTATAACCAGCAAGTAGCAGAGAATCATGTATGGAGTCAAAATTTAATATGGTATTATTTAATTTTCATTTTTAACTATCCAGTCATTCTACAGAGGAGGAAACCATTGTACAGAAAAGTTTCATCAATGAGCAAAATATTGGATTTGGACTCACGTTCCTTAAACGTTAATTATGTGCTTTTTTCATAATTTCACATACTATTAAAAATGGATAATCGGTCAAAATCAATTAAGTATTTATTGAGGCAAGATGCTCAGTGCTGTTGATACAAAGGTAAAAAAAAATCATAGTCCTTGGCCTCTAGTAGCTAATATTATAATTGAGGGGAGAGAAAACATGTAAACAACTATTCATAAACAATATTTACAGAATAGATGGAAAATGTTGCCAGAAGGAAGGCAGTAGCAGTGGGTCCATGGGAATCAAGAAGGAAAGGCTTCCAGTAAAAAGCAATTTGAGCTGAATCTTGAGGGAAGTCAGTAGGTTGAAGAAGAGTGATCATATTCCAGGCATGAATATCATATGAAAAAGGACATGTTCTTTATTCATAGGTCATTGAGTATATGAGGGTGGGGGCCAAAAGTATAAGAAGCAAGAATAGGTAGGAAAGGGCCAGGTAGCAAATTTTTTAAGGTAAGAAATGTTTTTATATTTGATCTTGGAGTTAATAGGGAGCCACCCAAATTAGTATTTGCTTATTGGGTAGGTGTGGGACATAGTGAATGTGCTATAAGAATGTACTGCAGAATGTACTACAGGAAGATCACTGTCTATGTTTAGAGGAGGATGGATTGGAACAGGGAAAGATGAGGCAAAGGGACCAATCAGAAAGCTATTGTGATCGGCTAGGCATGAAACACGTATGGTATCCATGATTATTTTTCATGTGAATGATCTTCAGTATCTCATGATCTAAAGGAACTATTATTTTTTCCTATAAGATGAAACCAGCTCTGATAATCAAATGTCACATGTTCTCAAGGAGTTTAACTTTCCCTCTCCAAACACATCACATCCCACTTTACCCCCTTTTAAAACGGCACCTTCTCTCCTCAAATACTCTTGAATCATTTCATCTATGCACTTTGTTCCCCTCTCAGTTTACAGGTAATTATAGACATTTATACTTGTTATTCATGTATTCCAGTAGGATATATATTCCTCGAGGGCAGAGGGTGTCACTTTATAAAATGTTGTGTCTCTAGAAATGCATAGGAGAAACAATAACCTCTTCATGATTTCACATTTTTATCTATTTCCAACCCTTCAGTTCTACTGGAATAAGATGAATTAAACAAGAATTCTTGGATAGCACATGGCAGAATTATCATTTAAATTTATACCCATTTATGGAATGTTGGAAATAGAGTTGTTTACTCTGGAGAAGAGAAGATACAAGAGGATACGATAGCTTTCATCATAGATTTAACAAGTCATTATTTGGAAGAAAGTCAAGATATGTTTTCTTTGGCCCCAGACAAAAAACAAGGAGCAAAAGGGTGGAAGTTACAAAGAGGCCAGTTTAGGCTTGATGTTGATGGGCTGTGGGGGGATTCCTAATAATTAGAATTGCCACAAACTGGAAAGGACTACCTTAATTGATAGTTATCTCTCCCACAGTGGAGGTATCCAAGCAGAAAGTGCTGACCAATCTCCAATTAAGATGGAAATGACTTTATTTTATCTTATTCTTTGGTGGGGTGAAGTGGAACATATATTTTACTAGCTTGCTGCTTAATTCACTTTACGTAATTCTCTACTTCTATTACTGACCATTTATGTATTCAGAGTTCTCTCATGATTTCATTTTTACTGTCAGAGTGAATCCTAATTGATTAATTAATTACTCAGATCAATAAGAATCCATTTTAATACCTTTGAACTTGGACTAGATCATCTCTTCTAGCTTTGAATCTTCTGATCATGTGATGGGGATAGTGTGTGTATGTGTGTGTGTGTGTGTGTGTGTGTGTGTGTGTGTGTGTGTGTGTGTGTGTGATGAGATAAACTAGAAATGAGATAAAACAGTACCTTTCAATTCAATTGGGTTTCTAATCCACTTGAGAGCAAGAGCTATGTAGAAAGAAAGAAAAAGGAAACAAGAAAGTGTGGAAGGAAGAAAAGAAGGAAGGAAGAAAGGAAGGCAGGAAGGGAAGGAAGGAGGGAGGAGAGAAGGAAAATTTGAGAGAAATTTATTACAATGGAGTTTTCTGATACTTTTGTGAAGATGAGTTACTTTTCATTTCTCCACATTCTTAAGTCTGTAGAAGTCAATAGTTTTTACAGAAGTATAAAGGGGCTGGTGCCCTGACTGGTAAGTCTGTGCTAAGCTGGGGAGTATCTACTGCTGTTGACTATGCCCTTCCATTCTAAGCTTCTTGGTGAACCAAAACAAGAGGGCAAATGTCAGAAAAACAATATATGGGGAGTTTTATACCTCACAATAACCAAATGTCTTACACAGGAATGGCTTTGGAGAACATTGCATGTGTATATATGTCTTTATAAATACATTCATTGCTTACTATATATCTATATATGTGTGTATGTATGTATATATATATGTGTGTGTATATACATATATATACACATACATATAATAGATATCTATGTGCATAGATAGATATCTATCTATCCATATATGCACATATATATTCATATGCATACATGCAAACATATACATATATGCAAACATTCATGTAATGGACCGGAGTCAGAAAGAACCAAGTTAAAATCTGGCATCATATACTTCCTAGCTATTTGACCTTGGACAATCACATAAACCCTATTTGCCTCAATTTCCTCATATGTTAAAATGAGTGTAATCATAGCACCTACCTCCCAGGGTTGTGGTGAAGGTCAAATGACAGAAAATTTGTAAAGCACTAATCACAGTGCCTAGCACATGGTATATATTGTATAAATGTTAGCTCTTATCATTAACTAAAAAATAACATACTCTTCTTCACAGGTAGTTACTGAGGCGGGCTATGAATTAGAATCTCTTGAATTCTACCTTACAGCATAACATTTTCTAATCTACTAGTGATTTAAATGTAATGTTTAGATATCTTATCATCACAAATACCATATATGGTTAAATACCAGAATTTGGAAACTCTTTATGAGTTTGAGAAAGAGAGATTTTGCTAGGATTAGCATAATAGAAAAGGAAAAAAATGTTTATTATGAAAAACATAATATTTTAGGGGAAAAAAATAACAGTTGTAGATGATAGTATCATTCTCAAAGTATCATGAAGAAGTAATGGATTCAATTGGGAAATATAAAAAGAGCTGCATTACATGTCAGTGCAGCTGAACATGTTATGCAATAAAAGAATACTTCAGACCTAGAAATAGATCAAAGAAAATGAACACAGAAAATGAGTTAATTACAAATTATCTCACTTTAATATCCCACCTGGTGTTCATAAACTGATAACTATTATTCAGTCATGTTTCAGTTGTGACAAAATTTTCATGACCTCATTTGAGGTTTTCTTGGAAAAGATACTGGAGTGGGTTGCCATTTCCTTCTCCAGCTCATTTTACAGATGAGGAGACCCAGATAAACAGGGTTAAGTGACTTCCCAAGGACACGTAGCTAGTAAATATCTGAGGCCGAATTTGAACTCAGGGATATGAGACTTCCTAATTCTGTGAACAGCACTCTACATACTGTGCAACCTATCTGTAGATGGTGATAAGAAGTATTGGCCTATAGTCATTATTGACTTGGGAGAAGGAATTCACCAGATCACCAGATTTTCCTACACGTAAAATATATTAAGTGATATATGAATGCATGAATATCTTATAAATCCCTGGACAGATAACTTGTAATAAGTGCTTGATCCCAAATTAAATTTCCCAATCAGTAAAGAATTTTGAGTATCCAATTTTGCTACCACCTGATGTGTGCTTACTGATTATAAGCTTCTCAAAAACAGAAGTTCTGTCTTATTAATTGTTCCCTTTCCTACAGCAACTACCCCAAAATTTTCCCCCATGGTATATACTCTGTAGCCAAAGAATTAATGAATGAATGGATAATTAAACCTCAGGGTAGGAAAGTACATAAGGAACCACCTATGAAATGTAACATATCCAATATATGGTCATCTAGTGATGGGAACCTCCAGTCTATTTGGGAAAAGAGCAATTTTTTTAGTTATTTTTTTCTCTCCTATTAAGTTAAATTCTATTTTTAATCAGTCTTTCATGTGGCAACATTTATTTTCATATTTTTATTTGTATCCCACTTGTTGATTTCTGTAGGCTTATAGACATACAGATGAAAATGGCCCCAAAAACATCTAATCCATGCTCCTGTATTGGGGATCCTTGAAGAGTTTGGCCTTTGTTTCCTTTGATTAATTCAGTGTCTTTGATTGAGTCTTACTAGATGCTAAGCCCCAGCCCCAAACCCCTATTAGGTGCTAAGCCTAGCCTATGTGGGTGTAAATTGGTAAATAAAGTGGGACTCCAGGTGGATGTAGTAGGAAGGCTGAATTTATAATCTCAAATATA
>JAQQSZ010013572.1:0-11723 GCA_028646595.1 Phalanger gymnotis | reverse complement strand
CCCATCAGTTGAGGAATGGCTGAACAAGCTGTGGTATATGAATGTAACAGAATACTCGTGATGAATGTAATAGAATACTAGAATAAGAAGTGAAGAGCAGGCAGGTTTCAGAAAAACCTGGAAAGACTTATATGAACTGATGCAAAGTGAAAAGAGCAGAACCAGAAAAACATTGTATATAGTATCAGCAACATTGTATAATGATCAACTATGAATGACTCAGTTCTTCTCAACACAATGATTCAAGATAAGTACAAAGGACTCATGAAGGAAAATGCTATCCACATCCAGATAAAGAACTGATGGACTCTGAATACAGATCAAAGCATACTTTTTTCACTTACTTTATTCTTTTTGCATTTTTCCTTTTGATCTGTTTATTCTCTTGTAATTATGACTAATATAGAAATATGTTTTGCAGGATAGCACATGTATAACCTATATCAAATTGCCTATCATTTTAGGAAGAGGAAGGGGGGAAAAAATTTGGAACTCCAAATCTTATAAAAATAAAATGCTAAAAGTTATCTTGACATATAATGGGGGAGAAAACTTCTTTAAAAAAACTCATGAAATATATGACCCTGGACAAATCCTTAGCCTCCTTCTGTCTCAGTTGCCTTATCTGTAAAATAGAGATAATACTACCTAGATCAAATGGGATGCTAATATAATGTTTTGAAAACATTAAATCATTATGTAAATGCTAATTATAATTATTGTTATCATCAAAATAATAAGCTTCTAGCAATGAAATTGTACATTTTACAAAATATATTTAGCAAGAAATCTTTAAAAACTGATCAAGAAGACTTTCAACCATAATTGTAATGGGAGAGAGTAAATTGCCAGATCATATCAGAATATGGGGTACTATCAAACAAAAGAGGCATGCTATAGAAATATGAACAATAGTAAAAGTATTTTCCCAGTAATGCTCAAGAACAAACAAAAGGAAACAAGGTTGGGGATATTACTGATAGACCCAAATGTCTAAATACTATTGCATAATTATAGGTAATGAAGACTTAAAGTTTCAACACAAGGAAGTAAATGGGATCTCTTATGTAGCACTAAGATTTGGTAAAATGAATCTCATAATTGAATTATGGCAAAGGAAAAGTTTCCATTTGCCAATACACAAATTCAATTCAGTTCAAGGAAGATTCTATTTGAGGCACTCTGCTAGATGCTAGTGATACAAAGATGAAAAATGGCAAAATCTTTAACCTCAAGGAATCTATGACATACAAGAATAGGGAACATGTGACATGTATAGGAGAAAGTATAATACAATATAGATTGTGATGAGGGAAAAGAAAGTGCCAAAGTTCCTTAAGTAAAAGGAAAAAGAAAAGGGGAAGCTCACATTTCACAGATATAATAGAAGGGAAATGGCCCTGTTTGATTTACATCATGGCAGAAATCCACAAACCTTTCACTGAAAACACAATGAGGAACATGTGGGTAAAACCAAAAGGAGAAAAATAAAGAAAAAATAATGCTTTAAGAGAGCTGTAGGTGCAGCTCAAAAGCCAGCACCCTCTTACTTCAGATTCAATGTTGGATTAAATGAGGCACCTGTAAATCACTGAATATTTAACAAAGGAGGTGGTTTACTTTACTCTAACAAAGCAAGGATATATAGCAAGGGGAAAAGTGGCACTTAGCTGCCCTAGATGTAGCCCCCCTTGACTTTTTCTGGAAATTGCTTCTGATCAGTAAGTCATGATTATGTAGTGACTTGCATGGTCTCAGGCACCCAGAAAGTCTGAGAGACCCCACCTATGTGGTTTGGATTTTCTATACCCTAGATCAGGAAGCTGCATTAGGGAAACTGAGGCCAAGCAGATTGTGTGGGGAAAGTGAGGGAAATTAATTTTGATGCTGTCATCACTTGATTACTAATACTTATTTGTAATATTTCCTTCTGGATTTAAAATCCCCAGTTTTTAGTTTAGCCACGAAGGAAAAAACACTTCCAGGAACCAGCAGAGGAACTTGAACACATTCCAGCCCTTCCAAAGTCCTAGCTTTTCTCTTTATCCCATCAATACAAGCTAAACGGAGCTGGTCAAAGTTACCAAGACCTACCAAGATTTAGTCTTATGATGTAAATCTTTTCATTGGAGTTGGGGCAGCCTGGCTTTTGAAGGAGAGATAAAGCCAAAAAGATTTTGATCCAAGAAGGGTTTGCATGCCTAGTTTGCTGAAGGCTACTGAATCTCGTGTCAAAGCCTCATTACTCAGTTCACTGTACTCCTTCAAAGATGAAGTAATCCAGAGGAACTGAAAGCTCTTAGTCCACCTCCTCATTAAATATTCACCAATCAGGGTTGCCACGTGTGAGTCAGGGGAAGACCCTATCCGAAGGGAAATGCAGAGATTTAAGGTGACAGCATCTGGTGTCACCTTATTGTCTGTGATGACTGAGAGAGATCACTGACCACTAATTTATTGATTATTATCCAGCCTAATTAATATGTTGTTTTTTAATTCCTAGAAATTTATCTCTCAGGATTTTTTTCACTACAAAAGGAAACTGTGTCAGTTCAATTCAAATTGGAGAGGGTATAGAGAAGTGATGAACTACCTAATCAGGTGCTTACTAGGACAGGGCAATACCACGGGGCAGCATCTTTTCTGTCATCTGCAATAACTAGAATTGTTCTGGGAATGAGGCAAATCAGAAAGAGGAATCTACAGAGATAGGAAGGAAGGAGAGAAAAGGGGAAATATACTTGAGTAACTTGGAGGAACAAAAGTGGGTTGAAGAAAGAATTAGATAACAAGATAAAAACCAGAAAGAAAAAGGAACTAAGAGCAAAACCTTACATAAAAATGATGACAAATGAGAGAAATAGATCAGAGTGAGGGATTCTAGTGGGAACAAGGCCACATTTTTTTAAAAGATCAAGTTAAAGTAATTGAAGGAACATAGGACTGTGTTTATGGCAAAAAAGGGATAACTTAACTTGAAGAAACCTCAATATTTGAGTCAGATGGAGGAAAATATAAATCTAATCCATAACTTTAAATTTTAATGGACTAAATAACCCAAAACAATGAAAAACAGCAACATATTGGATGAAAAACCAAAACCCCACACTTTGTTGTTTATAGGAAGCTAATAAAGAAATTTCTCACTTTACATAAATCTGTATTACAAAAATTCAGCTTTCTATAAAGAATTCTGATAGAAATCCACATTCTAAAAAAAACCTATGTTAACTTTGATGTACAGTGTGCTTGCTCCATTCCTGCCCGTTGACTCAGTATTTCCCCCATTCAAAACAAAAATAAAACCCCCTTCCAATTGAAAGTAGAAAAATAGAGTCACAGAAAGACTTTGAAGCCACTACCAGACTGGGGCCTTGATTTGAAACCTCCTGTACTAAGACTAAAGACCTTTGCCCCATTCCATCCACCTATGTGTGTCCAGCTCCTGTATGTCTGTTTTCAATCTGTCCATGCCCAGGCAACTCATGTCTGTCCCTGGCCCCCATATGTTGGCTATCCTCTCCCTGTCTGTGTCCATGTCTAGACCCTCCATGTCTGCCCCCTGCATGTTCTTTCTCTTTGTTCCATCCGGGCCCATACATGGCTGTTCCTAGCCACTACATGGTCCTTCTCTTGCTCTCAATTCCCTGTCCTTGGCCCCATGCGTCCTTAAATTGTGTGTGAGCTGCCTCCTTCTATGGGTCTTTCTTCTTCCCTTCTTACCTCCCTTCCCTACGTCCATGGGCAAATTCACATTACATAAAAATCATTTTATGTAGAGGTATGTGGAAGGGTCCACTTAAAGTGAGAAAAAACAAAGACATACAATAAAACCGAGAAGATGGAGTAAGTGAGGAGAAAAGGAATGAGGCCTTGCTTTGGTGGCAGAAGGGGGTGCTACTGATGAATGATGCTATAAGTCTATGAACAGAAATGGGAACCTTGTGCTTGATGTGGCCTGGGGGATTTGGTGTGTGAAGAGTTTACTTGTTCTATCTTGGAGGTGAATACTTGGAACTCCTGGTTGCAATTGTCACTGGCAAACAATCCTTTCCCTCTCCTCACTGACTGGGAGTGAGGCACAATAGAAAAGAGGAATCCATAGGGCAAGTTCTAAAAAGCAATGGCAGAAAATTTCTAGGGGGAAAAGCACCTAGAATAGATACTTCAGAATCTTCAACTGCATGAGGAATCCAGAAAAAAAGAAACAGTCCAGATAATGATAGGAGCAATAAATCAGAGAGTGAGGATCTAGAGGAGTCAGAAATAGAGGATGGATAATGAAGAGAACAGAAAAATCCTTTTTGGAAAGGGGCAAAAAATAAGTTTAAAAAACTAATAAACAGAATTAATTAAAAGGAAGGAGAAAATGTGGGACAACTTTAAAATGAGTGGAAAAGAGGAGAGAGGGAATAATTATATAACCATATAAAAGCAGGAGAGAAAGCAAAAATGATTAATAAGTAAAACTCCAAAGGGAAAGGGGTAAAAATATGAAACAAGCAGATCAGGGTGAGGGAAAGTGATCTGCTGGGAACATGACCATATTAAAAATATTAAAGTAATTGAAGGAACACAGACTGTGTTTACATCGAAAGAGGGAAGATATAACTTAAAAAATATTAGAGACAGATGGAGGAAAATATAAGCCTAAGTCATAACTTTAAATGTGATGGATTAAACAATCCAATAAAATGAAAAAGAGTGACAGATTGGATAAGAATACTAAATCCTACAATCTGTTGCTCACAAAAAACACATTTAAAAAATAAAGACAAGCAAAATAAAACTGAGAGAATGAGGGGAAAATTGTTATGCATCAAGGAAATCCAAAAAATCAGAGGTTGCAATAATGCTATCTATAGACAAAGCGAAAACAAACATTCAAAAAATAAAACAGAATAAACAAGGAAACTATATTAGGCTGGAAGAATCCATTGACAATAAACCAATATCAGTAATACATTTATATGTTCCAAATGCCTTAGCATCTGAACTCACAAAGGAAATATCTGAGCTACAAGAAGACAGAAAGAGTAACAAAATAGTGACAGGAGATTTTAATATCCCTTCCCCAATTTTTGGATGTCTAACAGAAAGATAAATGAAAGAGAAAATATACAAATGAACAAATTCCAAGAGAAACTAGAGTTAGAAGAATTATGGAAAGTTCTAAATGCAATTGGAAAATAATAGACATCAGAAACAATATAACTCAATAACCTAGTATTTCATAAACTGGAAAACATAAAGTACCTAGGAAAAAACTCCTTGTTTAATTAAAACTGCAGGGAAAACTGGAGAGCATTCTGACGGAAATTAGGCTTAGACCAATACCTTACACCACATTCCAAAACATATTCTAAATGGATATGCAACTTTAGTATTAAAGATCATATTATAATTAGAAGGGAAACAAATCTTTTCACAGTTATGCCTAGGAGATGTATTTTTAGACAAACATGAGATAGAAAGAATTACAAAAGATAAAATAAATATCTTTGATTACTTGAAACTGAAAGGCTTTTGCACAAACATTAATGCTCCTAAGATAGAGAAAGAAGTGATCAAATGAGAAAATATCTTTGTATCAAATTTCTCTGACAAGGGTTTGGTAACAGATATGTAAACAATAAATGTATTTAACTAATAACTATTACTTAGTAGAGTTGGAAGTTCAGTCTGGAGAGGAATGACGACATGGTTAACATGGGCTTCCTCCTTAAATTGGAGATTCTGAGAAGAACCAGCTAATCAGGGGGAGAGGCTGACAAGTGGGAGATACTTCCAATGTGAGAGGTAGTCCAGAGGTGGAGTAAGAGGCCAGATTTAAAAGGTTTCAGCTGCATGTTAGAAAAAGTCCTGAGTCAGTAGTGAAGTCTGGAGATGAATATAGGAAGGTACTTAAGAAGTATTGAATAATAAACTGATATCATCTGGGAGAAATATCTAATGGCATAGTGTAGGCATAAGTACCTTACTGGCTCTTTTCTCTACATTTTTATCAAGCCCTGGATGAAGACTTGGAAGGCATATTTATTTTGTAAACCAATAAACTGAATATCTCAGATATGCTTATATTCACTTGGAGAGCTCTCTTTTGCCATAGGGCAACCCTCTAATTTTTCTGTCTCTTAAAGTGTGACAACTATATTTTCAATATGTGTTGTTAGAAATCATGGCATGGTAGGAACTATTTTTCATTTTCTAGCTTGTAACAGAATAACTTAGGATACCTTCCAATATAATTCTGAAATGAGAGACTTTTTTCCAGTGTAAAAACCACTACAACTTGAGTTTAAAAATTATTTTGTCAATGATCTAATTGAACTTTAATAAAGTGAATAAAGGGCAGTTGTCAACTATATTTTTCTAACATTATACGTGAAAAGATACAGATTTCTTCTTAAAATATTGTCCCCAACTAAAGATATTTGTAGGTCACTGATAAATTGTGAACTAATTGGCATTATAAAAAATACATTAAATGAGGATAATTGTGAATGAGTTTTACAGGGGTTTTGCATCTATCTTAATAATGCAGCTTTGCAAGCTGTTAAAGAGTCAGAGCAATTAAATTAAACACAAGAATGGTCAGTGTAATCAATACAATTAAAATAATTAGGCCTGGTAACTGTAAGGTCAAATAGAGGTAGCTTTATAACAAGGTGCCAGAGCAAAATTACTGACATTTCCAACCAAATTATATTCTCTAAATTATTGCCTTAGTGATAAATAAATAAAGTTATGCTAATGTAGGAGCTGATTACAGATTGAAATTAGTAAAATTGCTTGGTATGCAATCTTCTAGGGTTAACATATTTTTAAACATAATTAATAGCCTTTGCTCCCAACATCTGATTCTACATCATGTAGCTCATTTGCATTCCTTTGGAATATGCTGACAAGACTAAATGTCTAAGAAGAAAGATTTCATCTATGGGAAGAAAATGCTATTTTTTGATGCTACCTCTCCAAATGGTGGTTGTGCAATTTTAATAATAATGACTCTAAAAAGTATGTGAAAGAAAGAGTGCTGCTATATCTGTTTTTCTTTTCACTTTGGTGTTCCGAGCCTTTCGTAGAGTCAATGTGAAATGTAATTGCTCTTTTGACCTCCATCTTCTCTCTCCCCAGGTCTGAGGAAGAGTTACACTGGTTGATTATTTCAGAAATGAAAGGCACTCTGACCTTGTCAATTGAATGCCTTGCTGCTTTCAATGTTGCCCATTATATTGAAGGCAGGCAACTCCTGAAGAGAGACTGAAATCTACAGAGGAGCTGTGCTCCGGGCTGCCTGCCAGGGAAGGCTTCATCAGCAGCAATTTAAACATGGCTAAACATCTCTAGCAGCTAAGGTAAAGGGGTGGGGAGATGGGAGATGGGGGAAGGGAAGATGAAAAGTAGGAGAAGGGGAGGAAAGTATATCATAATACTGTTAGCATACAATATAAGGAGCTTTCATGCAACTCTTTTCTGCATCTTTATATGGCTTGTTTAGTTACAAGAATTAAAAAGAAATTTGGAAACATAGTAAAGAAAGAGTTAGTAACCAATAGGAATACAAGTACTAACTTACTAAAACCATGTGGCAGCCTTTCATTGAAAAGATTTTATAGTAATTTCCCTTTGTAAATACAAATTTAAACTGATTTCTTTGAAGAATGAACTAGCTAGGTAGTAGAGTGTATAGAAAACCTACAGAGGGTATAGAAAACAGGTCCTAGAATCAGAAAGACCTGAGTTCAAATCCACCCTTAGACACTTACTAGCCATAAGTCACTTGACTCCCTACTAGAGAGGTTACTGTAGGTAACTGAGGTATTGATTTGTTACAGTTTACTCAACTGCAAAATGGGAATAACTGCACCTACCTCACAGGACTGTTGTGAGGATCAAATGATTTATTTGTACAAGGAGCTTAGCCCAGTGCCTGGCTAATAAATGCTTAGTCCCTTTCCTTCTCTTCCCCAGAGTGTAGATTTGGATAATTAGTTACTAAAATTGGCCTGAAGTGTTTTTACATTTATGGTTGAGAGGTAGGTCAGAATGGAATTTGAGTACACTCTTCTTTTTTATTAAATAAAAAAAGAACTTAAATTTAAAGGAGATTTAAATTAAAAATTTTCCATCAGGTTCCTCTATAGAAACTCTTTCAGCTTCATTAAGGGAAAATTGAGACCTATCTATGCAGTCGGATTATAAAAATATAAAGACTGTTTTAACAAACCACATAAGAACACCAATCTCATTACTTTATAGTTTTAACTCAAATGTCTCTTGTACTCTACCTAGTTCCCTAGAATTTACAATCCTAGTGGAAAGACAAGACTGACACACACAAGAACAATCACTGAATACAAGCCAACATATCAGAAGTGAAGAGGTATCAGGTGTGAAGTATGGACAAGTGCTTCAGGAATTCAAAAATAGGGATCAGGGTGAGCTGCAACATTTGGCAAAAGCTGCATATAGGAAATGGAACCTGAGCTGTCCAGCTCTAAATTAAAGAAAGCTTAAAAGAGTTAGAAGACTACACTCAAATAACATGCAAAGAAAGATTAAGAGTTGCACAGAAATTATTTTCTGAAAACTATTTGGTAGGAGATAATGTTACTATCACCTCCACATTAATAAGGCAAATGCCACAATGTACTCTGTTTGACCCCAGGAACTATTTTAAATTAGGGACTAAAATAGTGGTGAGCTATGAGCAACTACTACTGACTTATGAAAACAGATTGCTGAATTTTCAGTATGAGCATTTAAACCTGAAAAAGAGGCAAACACTACAAATCAGGGGATGGTTTATTATTTTGTTGATTGTCTAGAATTAAGAAAGTGATGGGAAAATGTTAACACATATTGAAATTAAAAACACATTTTTTCGGAGAACTGGTTCTTAAATATTTACCAGGCTAACCCTGAGCTGGAGTCAAATAAAGTCAGTTGTCTCTTTAATTTATAGCTGAAATGTTTCATGTTCATAAGAGAAGGAGCTCTGAAATGTAGCATCTTAATGCTTCTAATTTTTGGATGTTTTTTTTTTCTGTATTGAGATGGCATGTAAATAACAAACTGAGGTATTTGTATTTTTATCTATTGCCATTCAAAAATATACTTTCCAATGCTAAAAAGTATAGTAACAGTTGGTCAGGCAGTCAATTAGCATTTATTAAGCATCAGGCACTGTGCTAAGGTACTGTGCTAAGCCCTGGGGATGCAAAAAGGCAAAGGACAGTCTCTGCCCTCAGGAAACTCACAGTCAAGTGGCAGAAACAACAAGCAAACACATATGTACAAATAAAATATTTACAAGATAAATAGAAAATGATTAACAGAGAAGAGGTACTAGACTTAATTAGAATTAGTGAACAGAGGAAAATCTAGATCCTCAAAAAAAGATAATGTGAGCTAACGCCTATATTATAATCCACAAGTGAAGTAAATTGTTAAGAATATTATATATATTCTGGTATGATTAAGGGATTTGAAAATATGATTTATGAGAAAATTCATTATTTTTAGGCTGATATTCATATTGGAGGACAGAAGACAAGTACATCTTGATAACAATCTTCAAAAAACTAACACAGAGGGTAGTGGATAATTAATTTTTCAACTGCATATAAAATTTACAAGAGTCAATGGGCTTACACAGGTGTTGAATGTTGCATACATTCAGAAAGTCATTGTGATGGTTTGTTTTGTTTATTAAGTGCTAGGGATACAAAGATAGAAAGATAACAATCCCTGATCTCAAGGAGTTCAAATCTTCAGGGTAGGGACAACATTCAAGGAAGGAGGGAACTCTCTGCTGGAGCAGTCAGGACTAGTAGAAAGTGCAGTTTGAATTGAGGCTTGTTAGAAATTTTTAAAAAAATTATGAGGCAAAGTTGGGGAAGAAGTGCATTCAAACCATGTGGGGCAGCTAATGCAAAATCATGGAAAACAGAGATCCTATGTCATGTGCAAGGAACGTCATGTGAGAAGGCCTATTTAGTTGGACCTATACATTGAGAGCAGTAATGGACAAAGAGCTTTAAATGCCAAACAACTTTGTGACCAGTTTTAAACGCCAGACAGAAGAGTTCTATTTGATCTTACAGCTAATTGGAGCCACTGGATTTTATTTGGGAATCAGAGGAGACATAAGGGCACTGACTTAGTCATCTTATGTTATTTTAGCAACTATGAGGAGGGTGTATTGTAGTAAAGAAAGAATTTAGGCAAGGAACCTAAATAGGAGACTATTCCCATATCCAGCTAAAGAGTGATGATGACATGAAACAAATAGCATCAGCAACAACAAATTTTTTAAAAGAGCATGTGGGATTAAAATTAATTCTAAGAGAACAAATTAATAGTGAATATGTTACCAAGAGAAATTGGGAGATTTTTTGCTATAACTTTAAAAAAAAGCCCTTCCAAAAAGCCAAGGAAGGGAATTGAACCAGTTTAAGATACTCTAGAGTGGGACCAGGATACACTATAGTCTTCATACTGTTAAGCTTTCCATCTAGCTACATAATCTTCCAAAGAATTTCATTTTGATTCAGTGTTGAAATAGAATTTGGAGTATGTAAGCACTTCTAAATCACAGCATATTTTGAATCATATCAGAATTCTGAACACAAGTCAATGGAAGAAAGTTGTTTTTTTTATAATTTACAAATTCAACTGATTGGCAAATTCCCTGCTTTCAGTGAAATCATTTTGCTTAACCAAGTCAAAAAGGATTAAACACACTAACACCATAAATTTAATGAAAGAAAGGTATTTGAGCCTTTGTAAAGAAAAAGTTTCAAATAAAATGTGTGTTCACACAATCATAGCCTTTTTAGATCTTTTAGTTTGAGGACATTTTGTTTGCTAAGAGGGGGCAGAAAAAAACATTTACATGAGGATAATTGATAAAATCAGATTGAGAAGGAACACAGCTTCTCAGATACAATAGCAAGAAGACATATATATCATTTGAGGACTTGAATCTCAAATGAATATTCTGAGAGAATTTGTTCAAAAGCAGAACAATGACTGAGATTATGGTGGTCATTGGTGTTGTGCTTCATTATATCACTTAAACATGACTGCTGTCAGAATTTTTAAGGTTATAATTGAGCAAGCATAAATAAAATAACTAGTGTGAGACTTTGGGAAGATTATTAAATAAATAAAAATTAAGGTTATAACCGAGCAATTGTAAAGAAAATAACTAGTGTGAGACATAGGAAAGATTATTAAGTAAATAAAGATTAAGATCATATCTAAGAAAAAGGAGGAGCTTTTAGATTTCACATCTTAAGTTAGAAATAGGTCACTCATGTTGTGAAAGATTAACTATGTTTGCTCCTTCCTAACCTATCTCCCTTTATTGAATTTTCTCCCTTGACCCTGTCTCTTTTTGAAAGTGTTAGTTTTTGATTACCTCCTCCCCTTGTCTACCTTCCCTTCTATTGTCCCCCCTTTTTTATCTTCTTCCTCCTTCTTTCCTGTGGGGTAAGATACCCAATTGAGTGTGTATGGTATTCTCTCCTCACATCAGATCCAATGAGAGCAAGATTTACTCATTCCTCCTCACCTGCCCCCTCTTCTCTTCCTAGAGAACCGCTTTTTCTTGCCACTTTTATGTGACATAATTTACCACATTCTATCTCTCCCTTTCTCCCTCTCTCAATATATTCCTCTCTTATCCCTTATCCCTTAATTTGATTTTATTTTTT
>JAQQSZ010013571.1:0-11723 GCA_028646595.1 Phalanger gymnotis | reverse complement strand
AAAAAAAAGAAATAGATATTTACTGAAAGAAGACTTTCAAGAATTACTGATAAAAAGACAAGAGAGTAATAGAAAACTTTATTTTCAAATACAAGACTGAAGAGAAGCATAAAAAGGTAACCACAAAAGAGAAATCACAACGGATTCAATAAGATTAAACTGTTTACATTCCTGTCTGAGAAGATACTTTAACTTCCAATAACTTTTTCATTATTGGAGCAATTAGAAAGGAAATCCATAGACAGAGGGCATGGGTGTGAGTTGACTATGATGATAAAAAATTACTGAAAAACCAAGGGATGAAAAAGGGGTGTATTGGGAGAAGGGGGAAGAGAGAGAGAGAAGGGGAAAATTATCTCACATAAAAGAGGTGTGGAAGGAAGAGCTTTCGCAGTGGAGGAGAAACGGGGGGGGGGTTGGTATGCAATGCTTGAACCTCACTCTCATCTGAATTGGTGTATTAGCGATTTTGAAGATCTTTCTCAACCATTAATAGGCCATGTGACCTGCTTATATCACAGGAAGCATAAGTTACATGGTAGGAGGAGCTTCCTGACAGGAAAAGGAAGTTATGACACAGAAAAATGCTGAGAGAGAGAGAGAGGAGAGAGGAGAGAGGAGAGAGGAGAGAGGAGAGAGGAGAGAGAGAGAGAGAGAGAGAGAGAGAGAGAGAGAGAGAGAGATGTTATGGCTCCTGGCAGCTGCTAATGGCTGCCTTCATGTTTGTTAGAACTGAACAGGCTCGCTTATCTGTACTGTGAGTTGTTTTGGGGAAGACCCCAGTAGGGGGTCAGAGAGGTTTTGGGGATGGCCAGCCTCCATGTTGTGATATTCTGTACTGAATGTTTTGGGTTCCTTGCTGTTATGATGTTATTACTATTCAGAAAACTATTACCATTATTGACCATATCCACAACTGAAATCATATGATTATCTTAATAGATGCAGAAAAAGCTTTTGACAAAATAGAACATTCCTCTTAAAATCATAAGTGGTATTTAACTAAAACCATCAGCAAGCATTATCTGTAATAGGGATAAGCTAGAAGTCCTTCCAATAAGATCAGGGATGAAGCAAGGATGCCCATTATCACCACTATTGTTCAATATGGTACTAGAAATGATAGTTTTAGCAATAAGACAAAAAAAAGTTAAGGAGTCAGAATAAACAGTGAGGAAAGAAAACATTCGCTCTTGGCAGATTATATGATGGTATACTCACCCTTAGAGAATTCAATAAAAATAATTGAAGCAATTAACAACTTTAGCAAAGGTGCAGGATATTAAACGACCCCACATAAATCATCAGCATTTCAATGTACTATCAACAAAATCCAGTAGGAAGAAACAGAAAAAGAAATTTCACTTAAAATTACTGCAGACAATATAAAATACTTGGGAGTCTACCTGCAGAGATAAGCCCAGGAACTATATGACTACAGTTACAAAATACCTTTCATACAAATAAACCTAGATCTAAAACATTGGAGAAATATTAATTGCGCATGGGTAGACTAAGCCAATATAATAAAAATTACCATTCTTCCTAAATTAATGTAATTATTCAGTGCCACACCAATCACACCAAAAATTATCTTACGGTGATAGAAAAAATAATAATAAAATTCATCCGGAAGAATAAAAGGTTGAGAATAATAACAGAATCAATAAAAAAAGGTGGCCTAGCCATATCAGATCTCAAACTGTATTACAAAGCAGTACTCGTAAAAATAATCAGATACTGTTTAAAAAATAGTGGTTTATTAGTGGAATAGATTAAGTATACACTATACAGTGATAAATGACCACTGTAATCTAGCATTTGATAAACCTAAAAATCTAAGATTTTGGATCAAGAACTCGCTATGTGGCAAAAATTACTGGGAAAACTGTAATGAAGTTTGGCAGAAACTTGGTATAGACTAACATCTCATACTATATACCAAGATAAGGTACAAATGAGTGCATGGTTTAGACATAAAGTGATATCATAAGCAAATTGGGGGGGGGAGGGGATGGAGTAGTTAACCTGTCAAATCTATGGCTAAGGGAAGAAGTTATAACCAAACAAGAGATCTAGAAGATCACAGGAAGTAAAATGGATAATTTGGATTAGAATAAATAGCAAAGGTTTTGCACAAACAAATCCAATGCTGCCAAAATTTGAAGTAAAGCAGGAAACTGGGGGAAAATTTTTTACAGCAAGTTTATCTGGTAAGTGACTCATCTCTTAAATATATAGAGGACTTAATCAAATTTATAAGAATGTAGGTTATTCCCCTATTGACAGGGGTCAGTTATGTGAAAAAAAATGCTCTAAATTGCTATTGATTAGAGAAATGCAATTTAAAACAAGTCTGATGTACCACCCACCACCTATCAGACCAGATAATATGTCAGAAAAGAAAAATTGAAAAATGCTGGAAGAGATCGTGGGGAAAAATGGGACATTGATGCATTGTTGATAAAGTTGTGAACTGATTTGACCATTCTGGAGAGCAGTTTGGAACTATGCCCAAAGGGTTATAAACTTGCACATACCCTTTGACCCAGCAATACCACAATTTGGTGTGTATCCCAAAGGGATCAAAGGAAAAGGACCTATATATACAAAAATATTTTTAACATCTCTTTTTGTAGTGGCATAGATTTTGAAATTGAGGAGAATGCCCATCAGTTGAGGAATAGCTGAATAAGTTGTGGTATATGACTGTGCTATAAGAAATTTTGTTATAAGACATGATGAGTAGGATGGTTTCAGAAAAACCTAGGAAGACTTACATTAACTGATGCAGAGGGAATTGAGTAGAACCAGGAGAATACTACGCAGTAACAGCAATATTATGTGATGATCAAATCTGAAGGACTTAGCTATTTTGATCAATACAATGATCCAAGATAATTCTGAAGGAATTATGATGAAAAATGCTATCCACCTCCAGAGAGAGAAATGATGGAGTCTGAGTACAGATTGAAGCATAATTTTTTTCACTTTATTTTTTTTTTGCTTTTTTTTGTAACATGGCTGGTATGAAAATGTGTTTTGCATGATTTCTCATGTACAATTGACGTCACATTTCTTGCCTTCTCAACGGATGAGGGAGGGGTGGGAGGGACTAAGAGATTTTGGAACTCAAAATTTCAGAAATGTGGAAAACAAATAATTTTTTAAAAAAATTTTAGAACAAGTTCATGGACAACAGGTTAAAAACTACTGAATTCTAGAGAAATGTCATATTGTGGTAAATAGAATTAGAAAAACTGGGTTTAAAAACCACCTTGGACACACGTTGTGTCTAAATATTGAAATCTAAAACATTGAAATGAAATTAAAATTTTAATGTCTATAATAATAATAATATGGTGGTTAACATTTAATATAGCATTTTAAGGTTTGTAAGACCCTTTTTACAAATATCACATCAGCTTATTCTCACAATAACTCTATAAGTAGATGCTATTAGTATCACAATTTTTAAAGAGAAGGAAAAAGAGGCAGAGGTAAAGTGAATTGTCCAAGGTCACACAGCTAGAAAGCAGCTGAGGCTGGATGTGAACTCAGGTCTTGCTGTAGCTCCTACCTGATGGGGCTGTGAGGCTCACGGGACTGTTAATGATGTTATATACTTCAAAGTGCTCTGTAAGCATCACTTAATAGTGTTATTTGGATCAGGAGGACCTTAGAGATCTCTCCTAACTGATTCACTTCTCAGATGAAAAAATAAAGTTGAAGGGCTTTTTTCAAGGTCACGAAGTAATATTGTTAGATTATACATTGGTAATACTTTAACTCTCTCCCTGTCACCAGAAAATTAAGATGAAAGTAAGTCCTAATCGCCTGATCCTTTACAATACAATTTATAATATAGGCAATGTCTTCATTTCCATTTATTCTGTGTGTCTAATTCAACCAGTTTGGGTATTTAGCACTAAGAAGTTGAGTTCCTTCATTTACCTCATCAAGATGTTAGGGTGGGTTCCATTAACTCAGCCACCATGAGCTCTCCTGCCGCAGCTGAGCATTCGTCTAAGAAATGGTTCTTCTGAAGAGTCATAATACCCTCAGTTGTCCCTGGCATAATGATTGGCCATCCATCTGCCTTGCCCTCTCCACCCCCTTATCCAAATATTTCAGATGTTCCTGAAATATGTCAAATAAAACATTATGACACCATAGAGAGAGGCAGCCTCGGGGGATGGGATTTATAGCATCATGGTACAATACCAACGAGATTTACAATAGCTTAACCTTTTAGATCAAAGCAGGAAGAGAGACATCAGAGCATTTTAGACCAAGACGGTAGACTTTACTTCCAGAAGTGTCCAAGGTGTTTCTTTTTTTTTTAGTGCCTGAAGAACACTATGAAAATCATTTCCTGTCTATAGTATATATGGTAAAATATGTGCCAGCAGATGCAAAAGGAAAAAAAAAGGTCAAATGGCTGGGGAAGGCCTTCGAAAAGGTTGACTTTTTGCATTTCTAGAGAACTGAGTGATAAATGGGGAAGGGCATGAAAATGAAATTTTTCTCTAACTTCTACCTAGAATAAATAAATCAATAGATTTTCTTATTATCACTGGTGTGGTTACTGTTATGATCATTTTACGGCTTGATTAGCCAGGATCTGATTTGATAACCATTCAAGCTATTTCATGCTAAAGAGGAAAATCCTTTAAGAACAAAAGTTAATTTAAAAAATATAGCCACACAGAGGAAGATTTGTCTGGCAACTGATTTCCACTTTCTAAAAGCCATGATTAGTATGTGTAAAGTGTGTGTGTGTGTGTGTGTGTGTGTGTGTGTGTGTGTGTGTGTGTGTATGTGTGTATGTGTTTAAAGAAGATTTAGTTTTCCTGCCCTGAGCTGGGCTTAGGGTAATTGTGTATCTGCTTGAGTGCTGAATGCCATCTATTGCCTTCTTTATAAAGTTTATGACCCTCCTGCTCCTTTAAAGGTCTCAGGTGGCTGATTGATGGCCTCGTTCCTGATACTAACCATGAAGAATAGCTTATCTGAGAGATGGGCCTCTGTCTCCCTTGAGGATTACAGGAGTTAAAAGCATCCCTCTGTTATAGACAGCTCTTCTTCCCTGAATCAGATCCATCAGTCAGCCTGGGGAGCTCTTGGTGCTAGGATACTGACTGCTTTGGAGGCCTGAGAGTTGAAACTGTGCTCATGTCAGATGTCGGCCTCAATTCTCATGTGGCTAAAGGGAGGGAGAAGAAAGAAATTCTCCTAGTAGAAGGCACAGGAAGAGAGAGTCAGAATTCCTTGGTGCCACTTCGGCTAATTTCCCCTTTGGGGGCCCTTACATAGGGACAGATGCTAATATCATCGTGGAGTCTCAGGTCAATTGGAACTAACAGGCCTGGCATATTGGTACATGCCTATAGTCCCTGGTACTATGGAAGACTGGTGGATCGCTTGAGTCCACGAGTTCTGAGCTGCAATAAGGCTAACTAACACTGATTGAATGTCCTCATTTTATATGTCATAAATATGATGAGCCTTCTGGTGCAGAGGTCCACTAGGCTACTTAAGGAGGGGCAAACCAGCTCAGGGTGAAAAACAGAGCAATAGGAGGCCTATGAGTGGCCAATAGATTTCCTGAATGGGTGAGATAAGGAGACCCAGTCTCAAAAAGAAACAAAAACCACAAACATTTATTAAGCACCTACTATCTACAATGGACCATATGTTACATCCCAAGGATGTGAAGACAGAAATAAAAATCAGTTTCTTTCTTCAAGGAACTTACATTCTTGTGGGGGGGGGGATAGAGAAGGAAGTGATAAAGAAAGGAGATGGCAAATGAGATGAGATTTGAATATAGAGATTTGACTGAACAAAGGATTGAAAAGGTACTTATTAAGCATGGACTATATGCTAAGTGCTAGGGGAATCTGAGGCAGCCCTTGTTCTCAGAGTTTATATGGGATAATGAGAGAAATATTACAGAGAGGAGAATTCAGCAGTGGGGCAGATGGGATATCTGGGAAGTCCCAAGGCTACATTGGCAAATAAATAAATGGCAGGGTGCAAGGGAGTCTCAGAGGTGGAGGTAATGAAGGAGGGCATTCTAGGCATACAAAGGCATGTGGTGAAGATGGAAAATTATGTAAGAGGACCAACAATTAGGACAGGTTGGTTGGACCACTTTATGAAAGTGAACCATGTGAAATAAATGTGGAAAGGTAAGCCTGAGCCAGATTATGAAGGGCTTTAAAGGCCAAGCTGAGGAGACTGGATCGATTTCACATCCTCATATTTCTTATTTGCTGAAATTTGCTTCCTTTTTCTCCTCCTTTTAATCCTGTTGAATAACATCTTTGTTTCCGTGTTCCCCTCGCACACTGCGTTCTCTTCGGCTGACCCTTTTTTGATGAGCTCTCCTGTGCACTCCTTTTAAATACCTTTCACAGAGAAACTTTCATCCAGCAAATGGGGCTCTCCCGATTTCTTGGGATTGCTCAGGCTGCTTGTGAGTGTGCAGCAAAAAAGCTTTTGATTCTTTGTGAAAGTCTGTAGAGAAAAGCTTGCAAAATTGGACAATTATGACTATTACACAGGAGAAAAGTCTCCTTCTTGAGGAAGGCAGGTATGGCAAGAGGCCTATTTCTGAGATCTGGGTATTTCAAATCAAATAGGAAAACAGGAAGCATCATTTCCGAAGAAATTTTGTGTACACTTGGACATATGACCCTCCCCTCCTGCCCAAGCTGGCTGAATCAAAGGGAAGAAGATGGGCATAATAATAGCCAGAGAGCTGAGTTTGGAGCCAAAGGATGAGGGTTCAAATCTCAGCCCTGTCACTTACTACCTGTATGACCCTGGAAAAGTCTCTTCTCCTCTCTTGGCCTTAATTGCCTGGTCTGCAAAACAAATAAGCCTTAACAGTCCTTCAGCTACAAGATCCTATGATTTAAATCATTGAACCACTCTGGGTGTCAGTTTTCTTATCTGTAAAATGAGGTCTTTGAAGAAGATGACCTCTGAGGTCTCCAACTGCAACTCCATTCCTCAACATTCACCTACTTCGTGAAAATGTCTTTAGTATCTTAGGATTTATAAAGCATTTTACAAATATCACCTCACTGGACCCTTAGAACAATCCTGGGAAGAACATGCTTCTATTATCCCCATTTTACAGATGTGGAAACTGAGACTTAAAGAGGGTAAGGGACATCCTCAGGTAAGTATCTGTAGTGAGTTTCCAACTCAGGTCTCCCTGGCTCCAAGTCCAGTACTCAAACCACTATGCTGCCTCTCCCATGGGAAGAGAGAATTGCTTTTGGGGCTGACAGGAAGGTGGGCCAGGCAGAATTTACCAGGTAAATACATCTTTAAAAAAAGCAACTCTAACATAAATAAACTTCAGTATGGCCTAGTTACACCATCAACTTTTCCATTAAAAAGACAATTATACCTTGAGCAAAGCTGGCTCCTTTAATAAATATTTATAGAATTGAATACTAATGTACAATGGCATGCCAAAGAATCTATTAAACAAAATCCTTCCTCAAACTTAGTTAACTCAAAGTCAAATAATGTAAAAGAGTCTTTATGCTTCAGGTCTTTTGTCTCTTCCAAGCTCTACTTTGATCCTATAGGTAAGGAGATTTTCACAAAAAGCAAGGCATCATGGGGGAGGGAAAAACCTGACCATACCCTCCCCAAAATTCAATGCTCTTGAACCTCACTAATTAGGAGCCTGGAGACCTGGGTTCTATTCCAGAATGGATAGGGGCCAAGCTATTTAAATGCTACATCTCACATCCCTAATCTATGGAATTGATAGTCATTGTCGTCACTTTGTGTAGTCACAGGGAGAGGCATAAGAAAGATCATCTCTTACTTTGATAGCCACATCTAACTGCACTTGAAACTAGGTCTCCCTGGCTTCAGCACCAGTTCTCTGTCCATTTTGCCACAATGCTTCTTGGGTTAAATATAATAAGATAAAAGAGATACACTTGAGTAAAAAAAAAATCAGACTGATGAGTAGAGGTTGGGAGAAGTCATGGATGGATAGTAGTTGTTCATAAAAAAAGATTGGGTTTTTTTAGTGCACATGAGTCATTAGGGTGATGGAGTAGCACCAAAGCCCATGTATCTTGCGCTTCATTAAGAAGGGCAGAACATCAAGGAGTAGGGAAGTGAGGGCCTCACTGTGTCTCTGCCCTTATCAGGCCTCATATGGAGTGCTGTGTTCTGTTCTGGGCACTCTAGTTTAAGAAGGGGATCAAGAGGCCAGAGAGTATCCATAAAAAGGCAACTAGGATGGTGAATGGCATTGAAGCCATAACCCATGGGAACTGGTTAAAGGAACTGGGTATGTTTAACCTGGAAAAGAGAAGACTTGGGAAGGGGCGGCGTGTGGCAGTTTCCTCCAAATATCTGAAGAGCTGTCACGTAGAGCAAGACAGATTTTTTCTGTTTGGCCCTGGAAGACAGAGCCAGTGGCAATGCTTAGAAGATGCAGAAAAGACAGATTTAGGCTTGATGTTAGGGAAAACATCCTCACAAAGAAAGCTGTCCCAAGTGGAGCAGGCTGCCTCTGGGAGTCCTGGGGTCTCTCTTTTTGAAGGGCCTCAAGCAGAGGTCTCATGACCATTCCTAGGGCCTGCTGTACAGTCAACCACTTTCACATATGGTTTTCATTTGATGGGAGAGGCGGCTCTTCAAGGTACATGGTCCCGTCCAACTCTCCAGTTCTCTGACTCTGTGATAACTAGTTTATAGACATTAAAAAGGAAATGAATCTTGACAGGAGAAGAATAGCCCAGCAGTTGGAGTTCCTGAAGCCAGAAGTTGCAGGTTTTCAAATTTAGGCCTTTCCAGAACAGCCCATGTGACATTTCAGGAAAGCTTTTAGTCAGCAAACAGATTCCTTCCCAAATGGCCTCTTCTATTTAAGTGGGTTTGAGCTAAGGGTTTGGGTAAAGAAGGATCATTTACTCATCTGCTTTCTCTCCCAGCTCCATTTTAAAGTTTTAAAAGGAGAAAAGTATTTAAGGTTGACAGATGTAAAAGTAAAGTATTCTACCCCAATTGTGACCCCTCCATAATATTTACCATTGTCTGAGCCAAAACATTAGGCCCTGGGTTTCTGGTCAACTAATTCAAACAGTCAAAACAAACAAGTCTTCATATAAATGCAAGGGAATATCACTTTGCCTTTGATAAAATAATCCTGTAATTTATCCAATTTGTTTATTTTCAGAGGGGCCTGGAGGAACAAAGAGAAAGTCTGCCTTTGGCACAAAAAAGAGACCTGAGCCTCCCCAACTAGCAATGGAACAAGAGGCCTTTCCTTCATGCAAAAGTAAATCCTTTCAGTTCAGACTCCCTCTCATATCCTTACTTGAGTTAAAGCCAAAAGGGGTTTAATGTGTCTATTAATGGAGATTAAGCCACAGAGCAGCTGCCACTTTCTTTTTTTAAGGCAGTGTAACTGCCTGGCTGGCTGGTTTCCTTATAGAACATTCCATGTCCCAGCTCCCTGCTGAATTCCATACCTGGGCCTGTCTCCTTTCTTACCTTCGCCTCTCTCGGAGGCTCAGATCAACTACCACCTTCTACCTGTAGCCTTTACTTGTGTATCCCCACCCTTCCTCCATCCTCCTTGAGGATGTACACATGAGGTACCAATAACCAATCAACAATCATTTCTTAGATGATAATTATACGCCAGACAAGGATTCAGCTCTGAGGATTTAAGGAAAAGGAATGCATGCTTTTCAGGGTAAGAATTCTTCCTCCCTTCCCTTTCTCCATTCTTTCTTTCCCCCTTTCCTTTTTGCCTTTTCACCCCTATGTAGTGCCTGGCATATTTCTGAGGTGGATCAGGAGCTGTGATATAAAGAACTCCCAGTAAGGAAAGTCACTCTACCAATAAATATATTCAATTGTCTTGCAACTCAGATGGTGTGACCTTATCGATCTGAAATTTTATCCAGAGGGTTACATTAGGAGCTCTATCCACATGACAGGCAAAGATGTCGCCTATGCTGAGAGTCCTGAGGAAGAAAAGAAGAGAGTGAGGAGATGAGAAAGAAAAAAGGGGAAGTATATGTATTGCAAAGCCCAGATAAGACATCTGGAGACGCCATTACCAGAGATCGTGTATTTGTTGCTAAGCTAAATGTTCAGTGTACAATGATTTCTCATGGCCAAGAATACCTATGTTGTGTGAGAGAGAAAATGTCTGGGAACCACTGGCAAAGAGTTTCCTGGATCTCTGGTGGCACGAGGGACTTGCTGAAGATCACACGATCAGCGTGGGTCAGAGGTAACATTTGGACCCAGGATTCCTGACTCTGAGGCTAGCTCTCTGTCTACAATGCGCCGGCATCTCAGCCAGTGTATACTGGGTATTTAATACATTTTTGTTAAACGGAATTTCAAAAGAAGTTTTAAGCTTACAGAGAATCCCAGCGGTCGAAGGAAAAAGTCTCCGTTTGAAGGCATCACAAAGTAACAGATTACTCCTCCCTTTGGGATTTGAGGGAGTTAAGGCTGTCTGACTTTGGAACTCAGGCCCGTCTTCCACCCATCTGTCCCTCAGCCACAGCATTCATTTAGGATTTGTTCTCTGTTTTTATTAGACATTACCTGCAATTAGTCTGGTTACTTTCTTCTGACTGCCCAGCCCGCGGAGTACAAAACTGAACTCATCTTCAAAGGGAGCTTCCCAGGTCTTCTGGCCACCACTGCTGGAGAAGGACAAGCCACTCCACTCCAGATCTTGGTTGTAAAAGTCCCAGGCATGCTCTCAATGCTGCTTGGGCTGGTGGAGGAGACACTCAGTATCTCTAGAGAATATTCTAAGTTGTTACATTGTAAGCCTGGTTAAAATAATTATTTAGTAGCGCTTTTCTCAGTGTAAGGCCATTCATCTCCATCAGGCTGGTGAATAGTTGACACTCTCTGCCAGCTCACTATTTCTAGGAAAATTCAATTCAAATAGCATTTATTAAGTACCTATTATATGCCAGTGCATGGGGGAAGGAGGAGAGCTTTGGTGAGTCCTTCTTGCTGCTTTACAACTAGTTTGGCATCTTTTCTTGGGTGTCAAAACATCATCGAGGATTTCTGCTTAATTGTCTTCGCTACAGAAAAAAACCCAACATATTTACCCAATGTGGTACTAACTCCTTTACCACCAATAGTTGAGCTAAATGTGAACAATATATTGGACACAAATCAGCCATTAGTCTCTGCTGCTAGAGGGGAAACAGAAGTGGGGCTTTTCTTCTCATCATTCGTCAATATTCCGAACAACTTCCTGCTTTCACTGAGGTCACCTGGGACAAAATGACTGGAGGGCTATGGAAGTAGGTTGTGTAGGTGCAATCACACTGGAGAAGGGGCTATCTGGCCTCTTAATGGGGGTGGTGGTGGTGGCCCAGGAGCAATTGTAGTGTATGTTGGTATGAGGGAAGGATCTACTGCGGATGTAGCCCCTGCAGGGAAGAAATAAGGCCCCCTGGGTGTCAGTGTCCTGGGCCAAAATGCCACTTTTCCCATGCTAGTTGTGCCCTGGGGTCTATGATATAGGATATTTAAATTCAAGAGTCTATATTGATTCTACATCCACAGGCCTGTCTCCTTTTGGTGAGAGTGAAATAGCCTGTGAACAATTTTTTGAGATTATGTATGTATAAATACATGCAAGCACATGCACATATATGTACACTCTGTACATACACACACACACACAC
>JAQQSZ010013570.1:0-11723 GCA_028646595.1 Phalanger gymnotis | reverse complement strand
GACTGCGAACAGTTAGTTAAGGGACAGAAGATTAGGAAATTTTTAAGCCTATAATATATATCAGTCTTTGGTTCTGATCTTGGGGTGTAAGACTAGTGGATGTTAAGAATAAAACTGGCCTGGGCATGCTGAGAATGGCAGATATCTTGGACAAGGCAGGGCATTCTGACCCACAGGTGCTAAAGCTGATTGGGCGTCCACAGTAAGTTTGGCATTTATGTGATGAACCTGGGGGCCACCAGCTCACCAAAGGAAAATAAATTGACCGAGGTCAGTAAAGGAACGGGTCCATGTTCCTCCACCGATGAGTTGAGAAATGGACCTGTAAGTAATCCTACTTCCAGGATCAGTGAGATAGGGAGGCCCGATCTTAAAATAATAAAATGGGAGAGCAGCACAGTTTCAGAAAACTAATAAATTGTGACTCATAGCTTGAGCTAATGAAAAGACAGATTTATTTTTTTGCTTCTGTGACTATATCTAAAGCAACCAGATAGATGGCAGGATCGGAGAGAATCATAAATTCATTGATTTTTCAAGTTGAACAAACCCTTGATTAGTCAACTTTCATATTTTGTGGAAAAGGAATCAAATTTATAAAAATTTCATCATATTATGGTCAAAACCAATTCTTTAAAAGTTTACAACACCTCACCCATTCACCTGATGTATAAAATTTGAAGTATTTTAATATTAAATCACAACAATCTTGAAATACTATGGCGGCTGCATCTTTATTTCCCCACCTCCCAATTCCCTCATTGGATAAAACTTAATAAGCACCCATTGAGTATACATTGACCTCAGCAAATTCAAGAGGCTGATAGTCTTTGAGGAGAGGAGTCCATTCAGGCCTGTGAAATAATGGGTGTAACTTCATATCAACCCCTTGGAAGGGGAAGCAGCTGTTTGAATTCTGCTGAGAAAGGCAGTCACCCCATGGAAGCATTTGGGGAGTATCCAAGCCCCATCTAGAAATCACCTACGTGTTTTCTTGCCTCACCTGTTAGGCATGGTTATATATCAGCCAGAGAATTTCAGAGGCGGAAGAAGCCTCAGAGACCACCTCCTGCAGTCTACTCCTTTCACAAATGAGGTTGTGTTGCCAGGATCCCATTCACACAAAATGGCCATGTATGGTCCTGATCCTGAGGGATCCTAATTCCAAAGGTTGTCTCAGATAGAGATTTGGGGAGCCATGAGACCTTATACTTTCTTTGCATATGTTTATTTTGGATCACAGGTAGTTAGGTGGACCAGTGGACAAACTGCTGGGCCTGAAATCAGTAAGTCCAGAGTCAAATCCAGCCTCAGACACTTACTAGCTGTTGTGACCCTGGGCAAATACCTAAAACTCTATTTGCCTTAGTTTCTCTATCTATGAAATGAGAATAATAATGGCACCTAGCTCCTAAGGTGATCATGAGGAACAAATGAGATAATGATTGTAAAGTGCCCAGCACACAGTAGGCACTACATAAATGTTAACTGTTATTATTATTATCCCAATGTTTTCCTTAGTTTTTTCTCTTCTCTTCCACATCGGATCATCTTGTTTTAGTTCATACTTTTTATCCTTTGCCTTGGCACTGGTTCTGATTTTGTTTTATCCACATCCTTTGGAGACACCTTTTGTTCCAAAGGTAGCAATTTGTTCCAGTAATCTTTTCAGCACATTTTACCCCACCCTTCCCTCCCCTCATGCATCAGGAAATACACTTGGAGCTTTTGTTCCAGCTTTCCTCTCTCTTTAAGAATTTTCTTTTATCTTCATCATATGGCTGGATTACACAGTTTTCTCACAGTAACTTGAGAGTTGTTCAGATCAAAGTTATATTTATGGATCAGGTTTCCATCTGGTGCTATTTCTCAAAAAATATTTTATGCTTTTTGAGGGTTCTGAAGCATTGGTGCCAAAACCATTCTGAGCTTCCCACCCCTCCTGCCCCGAGAGGTGATGAAATCTACATTTAGTCTACCGGCTTCCTTATAGAAATCCATCTGCCAAGTATTCCCTATCAGGTGGTATTTATAAGTCTAGCACAGTCAACCAATGCAGCATGTATTAAGCATTTACTCTGTGCCAGGATTGGTGATACAAAGACAAAAGTGGAATAATTCCTGACCTCCAGGAGCTTATTGGAGGAGACATACATATATTTAGTATATGCGAAATATGTTTTGTGGCAGCCGTATTCGAGGTAGCCACAAAAGGGGAGGCCCTATCAGTTGGCAAAACCAGGACAGGACTCATACAAAAGGAGGCACCTAAAATGAGTTTTGTAGGAAACCAGAGATTCTAAAAGGCAGAAGTTAGGAGGGAGAACATCCCAGTTCTCCCAGTCAGTACAAAGGAACAGAGGGGTAGTTGAGTGTAATGTGTGAAAAACAGAGGGCTAGTATGCTTGGACTATTGGGGTTGTAGATTTCTGGATTTTCTGCACTAAATGAAAGACTTGATTTTAAAGGGGATTTTACTAGAAAACAGTAGCCCCCTGTTTCTTTTAGACTTCCTCTTGACCAGGGATAACATGGAAGCTGAAAAAAAATGGGACCTTGTGACTACCAGATATAGGCCAACAGGACTGGCAACTTTCCATGAGGCTTCTCTGTATTACACAGACACTATGAATCACTTGTCAAACCCTTTAATCTGAGTTATTTGGCCATATCTATCTTTAATGTTGGGGATGTTCAAGATATTTCAAACCCAGACTACAAAGACATCCCATGCCACCCTGAGTGGGCTGAATTCCAGATCTACATCCTGTTGACAAGTAGGCTAGATACCGATGCTTAGGTGGATTTATATTTGGACATCGCTGCCTCATTGACAGTAAATGTCAGTACACTTCACCCAAATAATACAAGATAAGAATAGCCATGATAGTAAACAAAGCTAGTTTCTGTGCCTACATATCACCCATTCCTTCTTTTTTTTGTCTACTCTTACTGTGACCTTACTGTGACTTTTGGTCCAGCTTATTTTCCCAGACCATCATTCCTTTCTTGACTTTATTTCTGTCTTATCTATCTTGGACTCAATAATGAGCTTTTTCCATGATGCCCTGACGAGTGAGCTAGAATCCCTTTCTCCTTGGTCCTCCACCTCTCAGTGCTATCCTCAACTCTGAGGCCCTCCACACAGGGCCAGGGTTCTGGGCCAGGGAAATAACTGAGGTCAGTGGCAGTTGACTGAATAGGAAGTTTTACCAGTGTAAATTTAATCACCAGAAACGGACTCAGATATCTCTCGAATCAAATCAACCAAGATTTAGTAATAAGAGAGCATTTGGAAAAAGATTCATGGTTGTAAGAAATAACTTTGTTCAGAGAGGGAACGGAGCGTGTCATGGGGAGGTATCCGGTGAGGATGGAAGGCTTGTAGCTGAATCCACCCGGTATTTGGCCTTGGGTCTACTCCTGTTATCACTGTGGTATGTAGGGATAGTCTCAGGTATTTGTATTGTTATGGAGCTATGGCTCCTACTTTGAAGAGCCCACATAGAAAAAGCATTGGATTTGGAAAATTAAAAGGTCATGATGAAAGCTGGAGTCAGGTACGGCCTAGTGCTATTTAATCTGAAATGTGTCAGTTGAATTTCTTCTTGATTTCCCTTTCCTAGAGAAGGGGGCCTAGCTGTGAGCTTTGGGCATATGCAACAAAATCAAAGGATTGAACAAATGAAGGAGCGCTCATTAATTCCTTACTATTGGCTGAGAACTATGCTGAGTTCTGGGAATACAAAGACAAAAAACAGTCCCTGACATCAAGGAGCTTACATTCTAATAGGGGAGATGCCTACAGGTATGGTGGGTAGGGAGGGACACTTTAGTCCTGAAAATTACAGGGATGGTGAGGCCATAGCGAATTAGATTGAACCACCCCCTCCATCAGACAAAATGATCCCTCAGGTCATTTTCAGAATTAACATTCTGTGATTCTGTGGTCTGCTTTCTCTACTCCTGCTCCTAGGTGCCATGCTGTTGGAGAAAATCACGAAAACACATTGACGAAGTTCATTATAAGATTTCGCTAATGTTATAGCAAATATTAGTTTACTAACTAAACATAGTTATAGTTTGTCTAATTTCAACTGGATTTTCATCGCTGCTCAACAATCCTATTATTTGTCTCTTGTTGACTCCCTGTGTATGGCGACAAGTAATGAAATTGAAAATGAGCATTATCCCGAAGACAATGAAGAAAGGCCATAACTTATTACAAGAAGTTACAGAAGGGGACCTGGGTAATATAAAGGAGACCAGTAAGAGTATATGAACAAAGAAGAAGATGGGCTGGTCATGTGGTGAGAGTAAGAAATAACCTATCAATAGTCCCTATTTGCTCCACTTGTGTAAATGTTGTTGAGGACTTGAGAATGCACAAAATGGCCAGGCACAAATGGGCTTCAACCTGAATCACCAGCGCTAATGTCTATCTAAATGAAATAACATTTGAGTATTTGTACATTTGAGAGATTCCCTAGTCTGCTTTCCTCAGAAAAGTTGTTTCAAACTTTTTTATACATTTCTCAAGAACTCCGGTAATTCTTCACCTCCTTCACTTTGGTAGATGACCTCTCTTCCATCTTTAAGAAGAAATCGAAGATAAATCTAAGTTAATTCCAAGAACCTAAATCCATCCCACCTCAAAATATCTCCATCTTCAGCTATCTTCTCCCCTCTTCCTTCTTGTCTTTGATGTTTTTCCACTGCTCCTGAGCCTTTTCTTTTCTGATTTCGCTTAATTCTTACTCAACCAATTATTCCCTCTCTATCTCCCTCTCTGTCTCTCTCTCTCCCTCTCTTCCTCTCTCTCTCTCTCTCTCTCTCTCTCTCTCTCTCTCTCTCTCTCTCTCTCCTTCTCTCTCTTTCCCTCTCTCTCCCTCTCTCTCTTTCTCTTTTTCATTTTGTGGGATGCAAATGACCACGAGTCCATATTATTAGCCTGGAGCTTCACTATCTATGGCAGCCTACTCTCTATTGTCCATGCCTCCAGTATCTTCCTATTCCCTGAAGTCCATTCTGCTACCAGACTATGACCAAGGTCTCCTTGGAATTATAGATCTAAAGCTGAAAGGGACCTGAGAGGGTGTCCATTCATAGAATCAGATTTTGAGTGGGAAAGAATCCTAAGAACCATTGAGTCCTACTCCCTCATTTTACAGGTGAGGAAACTGAGACACAGAGAGGTTAAATGACTTGTTAATATATATCTGAGGATGTGAACCAAGGTTCATTTGACTCCAGTCCTCTATCACAATACCCCTTATTTTTACAGATAAAGGGAACTGAGACCTAAGGGCATTGAATGATATGCAGAAGATCACGTAGACAGTGAACCCGAGGTGGGATTTGAACCCAAGTCCTCTGGCTCCAGGACCAGTGCTCTTACATTGTTCTATTGACCTCCTTCGTCACTGGTACTATTAGCCTGTCTACAAACATGTGGTTAACTCTCTTATAACCTAAAGAAACCTTTCCTCAATCCTTTTGCTCCCTTTA
Organism: Phalanger gymnotis; assembly: GCA_028646595.1. Lineage (NCBI taxonomy): Eukaryota > Metazoa > Chordata > Mammalia > Diprotodontia > Phalangeridae > Phalanger > Phalanger gymnotis. The sequence continues at coordinate 6,215 of JAQQSZ010013570.1, read as the reverse complement.
GATATTATCCCTTCTCTCCTTCTTTTGATTGCCCAAAAGGCAACCTTGCAATCCTTGTTGGTACTGCCAGACCACTTTCTCCCTCTTACTTCAGGCAATATGGTTTCCACCTCTACCATGTCCTGAAGCTACTCTTTAAAAGACGAGACAAAATGTGATTCTGAATTGCCAAATTCCTTGTCCTTTCATTTGGGCTCATTTTCTTTTACCCCTCTACAGTATTTGATGGTGTAGACCAGAGGTATCAAACTCCCACCATCTGTATGCAGCCTTCAAAACTCCCTTATCTGGACCAAACCAGTTTGAAATCCAACTGGGAAATGTTTAACAAAAAAAATAAAAATGTAATGCAATATAGATGTTGCTAATTTGAGTTTTTCTAAGTCAATATGCAGCCTCTGAGGATCCATTTCTATTCGAAATTGAGACCACTGGGGTAGACCACCAATTCCTTCTTCAATCTCTATCCTTTTTCGGTTTCTGTGACACTACTTTATTCTGGCTTTCTTCCTACCTCTCTGAGAGCTCTTTTAACCACTTCTCTTCCTCTTTCTTCTCCCAAAGGTAGATATTTCCCAAGATTTTGTAATCTTCTCACTTCTCTTATCTTCTAAGCTTTCTCTGGCTCATCCAATCCTCTATCTCTAACCATCACTTCTATGCAGGTGACTCTTAAATCTATTATTTATAAGCTTTGCCTGTCTCTCAAGCTCCAATTCTCCATTTCCATTGACTGTTGAAGAAGATTTCTCCTTTGGTGTTCTGCTGTCATCTCTGATTTGATCTGTCTGAAAGTGAACTAATTTTCCCACCAAACAAACTTTTCATTCTGATTCCTTGTTTCTGTGAATAGTGTCACCACCCTCCTAGAACCCGAAGGTCACAATCTGAGAGTCCTCTTTTACCTTTATCTCTCATGTACCTTTCACATTCAATCCCTTCTGGCCTTTGTTCCTTCAAAATACACCCCTTCCTTTTCTATGTCTACTGCTACTATTTAGGTTATTGCCTCATAGAAGCAGTTCATGACCTGGAGTCAGGAAGACCTGAGTTCAAATCTGCATTTAAATACTCACTAGCTGTGTGATCCTGTGCAAATCACTTCCCTTTGTTTCCTCATCTGTAAAGTGGAGATAATAACACTTACCTTCCAAGGTTGTTGTGAGAATCAAATGAGATAATAATTGTCAAGTGCTTAGAATAGTGCCTGGCAAATGGTAAGCACCATATAAATGTTAGCTATCATCAACATCATCAGCGTCATCACCATTATCATCACCATCACCATCACCACCACCATCACCACCACCATCACCATTATCATCACCATCCTCCTTCTCCCCATCACCATCATCATCATGTCTAGACTATTTGGAATAGTTTCTTTTTTCCATCTTCTGGTTAAGTAGTCTTTAAAGTTTTTAACATTTCTATTTAAAATTTCTAGTTTCAAATTATATTCCTCCCTCCATTTCCTCTCACATCCCTGAGATGGTAAGCAAACAGATATAGGTTATAGATGTATAATTATATAAAACATTTCCATATTAGTCATTTTGTACAAGAAGACTCGAATAAAAGAAAAACAGAAAGTGAAAAATAGCATGCTTCAGTCTATATTCAACCAATATCAATCCTTTCTCTGGAGGAGGATAGTTTACTTCATCATTAGTTTGTTGGGATTTTCTTGGATCATTGTATTACTGAGAATACCTAAGTTATTCACAGGTCTTTATTGAAAACTATTGCTGTGACTGTGTATAACATTCCCCTGGTCCTGCTTACTTCACTTTGCAACAGTTCTTGTAAGTCTTTCCAGGTTTTTCTAAAATCATCCTGCTTGTCATTTCTTACTGCACAGTAATAGTCTCTCGCCATTCCAGTCCAGCCTACACTCTGTTTCCAGATTAATCATTCCAAAGCATTACATTGGTCATGAGAATTCCCTGATTAAAGATATTCAGCAATTCACTGTTGTCTACAAAGTCCTTAGTCTGGCATTCAAAGCCCTTAATGACATAACTCCAACTTAGCATTATTTTCTTACATATTGCTACTGATCTATGCACACCCTATGCTCTAGCTATTTGTCATTCCCTGAACATGCCTTGGAATAAGCAATTTGGACATTAGAGGTTATCAATTCTGACCTCTATTGTATTAACTCCCCTATTAGAATGAAATCTCTGCCTTCTTTCCTGCCTACAAATAGGCTTATACAGGATCCATTGGTAATCATAGTTCGATAGAGTCGAGATAGCAGAGTTTGGGGAAGCACCCTGTAGAACAGAAGATTCTCAACTTGGGATCCATAAATGTTTTGTAAAAATATTCTGATACTTATATTTCAACATAATTGGTTTTCTTTGGAATCTCATGTATTTTTTTTACATTCAAAAACGTTATTCTGAGAAGAGGTTCCCTTCACTAGACTGCTCAAGATGTCCATGACATTCAAAAGGTGAAGATCTCCTACAGAATGCCTGCCTGCACATCAGCAGGGCCTTGATTGAGCAGGAAGTTGAATAAGGACAGAAATTCGTCTCTACCAGGAATTATGTTCGTACTCTACAAATTCTTTCTCTGTGCCTACCCTCCACCCCAACTCAATTCCTGACTCAAAATATACCATGAGTTATCTGTATGTACATAGCTCCAGATGGCACATTATCAGCTTCTCTGTGTCTTCAGTTTCTGGGCTCCTTCTTAACCTCTCATGCTGTATAGAGTCAGTCTTTGCTGATTTTGGCTGGCCTAAAACCCCTGAGAAGGTGTCATATCCTTAGAGAACAGCCTGCATCCTCGTCAAACTCAGCCAGGAGACAGGACAGAGGGGAGGATAAGAAAGAGAAAGAGAGAGAGACAGAGAGACAGAGAGACAGAAACAGAAAGGGAGACAGAGATAGAGAGAAAGAGGAAGGAGAGAGAGAGAATCTCTTTGTATTAATGCTCTTGGGGCTAAACTCCACAGCATAAAGATGAATCTTTCTCTCTTTCCTTAATGCGTATGACAGTTCTTGAAGGGAAATGTCATTTATTTTACAAATTTATCATCTTCCTCAGTTTCTTCCATAGACTGGGAGAAAGGATGGTTCTCTTGTGGTTAAAAACCACCTGATTCTACTAATCTTAGATAGAGTATATTATGGGAAGAAAAAGTCTAGTTTCTTTAAACTGCGAATCCTAGCTCATAACCTAACATAACCACTAGTTGTTAGTCCCAGATACCATATACAATTTTTAATCATGTGGTCACTTCTGGACTATTCCGGATGAATCATTAATATGGAAAATATTTTCTCACTATTGCCAAAAAAATCCCAAAGAAAATTTTTTATCCATTAGGTCAGTTTTTTTTTCCATTGACATTCGATTTACATTTAAATATGCATGACTTCTATTTTGCATTAACAAATACCATACTTGCCAAAAATTGGTGTAAAAATTACAGACCCCTCCTCCAAGAAAAATGTGAAAAGCAAAAAGACAAACAAAGAAAAATCAACAAAACAATGGTTTATCAAGTAGAAGACAGAGATATTTAAAATTTATCCCTAACCTTTGTAGTATTGGCAGTGTAGGCTAGTTATTGCATAATAGTTTTTCCATAAAACATCCCAATGACAGAAACACTGATTTGCATGAAAATTCACTCTGAATTATTTTTTCATGTTTCTAAGCATTTATATTAGAAGAAACTCTGGACCCAATTCCCTAACCTTGTTAAAATAATTTAAATAAATTTACATAATTAGCAATCTCCACTAGAATTACAGATTCTCATTACCCTGACATTTAATTCTTATTATTTATTACCTAACTAATGATCAGTCTTGGCTACACAAACATTAGTCAAGGGTAAGCCTGGTAAACTAAAGTAAATGAACTTCATATGAGGAAGGCTTAATAAATACTCAGGAATGATAAGTAAATATTTATATAAACATATGGAGATGGTATAATTTAATGAACCAAGTACTGACTCAGTCTTGAATAAAGTCCTCTAGACCTCTGTATCTAAATATTCTCATCTGCAAAATGGGCATAATAATCCTTGTCTTGTGTCAACTTCAGTGAATTGTTGTTCAACTAAGCTAACTAACATCTTGAAAGCATTTGAAGCTATCACATGTTTAAAAACACATATAGATAAGAAAGGTGCAAAACAAAATATGGACATTAATTTAAGTAAACCCTAACATACCTCTCACAAATTGAAGTTCTACTGATTGTTTCTCTTTTCTAAGTTGGTTTGATATTTCTTCTAGGTGAGGGTACCCAATCATAATAATTTAATAAATGGACAGAAACATAAAGACCTACCAAAGATGCAGTGTTTTCATAACTGAGAAGTAGGAATTTATAGGGGCATTATGGGAAATAAATATCAATGCTGGGATATTTGCATTGGTTGGAAAGTTGAATCAATGATCTCCAAGATTCTTTTATTCAATGACTATATTTTTAAAAACATATTTTAGAAAGACTTACTTTTAATCTTATATACCCAGTTCATAGATCTACTTAGGTCAAGAAGCAGTATGACATAATGAAAACAAGTGATTTGGTTTCAGCATCTCTGAGCACAAAGAAAATCACTTCATTAGCTAAATGGAGGCTAGATTGGAACGTGGAGAGACTGGAGGAAGGAAGATCAAATAGCTGGATATTGCAACAGTCCTGGTGAGGTGATGAGGGTCCGAAGTAGGGTGGTAGCTTTGTGAGTGAAGAGTAGGGCACATATACAAGATATGTTGTGAAGACAGGAATAACAATATTTGGATACTTATGTGGGAGCCTGGATGACTGGGCAGATTTTAATAAGAAAATTTGAAATATGATAAGGATTGGAGGAGAAAGTGACTGAGTTCTATTTTGGACCTGTTAGATTTGAGATACCTATGAAATACGCAGTCCAAGATGTCCAAAGGGCAATTGGTATTGCAAGACTGAAGATCGGTAGAGTCTAAGGCTGGAAATACAGAATTTGGAATCATATGTATAAAGACGATCATCTTTAAAAAGTATAGAACCAGAGTTCTTAGTGTGGGGTCCGTGAACGTGTTATTTTACTTTATGCTTAAAGTATTTTGAGAAGGGGCTTTGCTGAGATGCTTTGCTAGACTTCCAAAAGGGTCCATGACATAAAAAGGTTAAGAACTCTTACTATCCCGCAGGGATCTATCTAAGACTGGCAGGAAAAGTCTGTCTTACTGGGGTGGTAGGGGAACAAGGTCCCAACAGTTAGACTCCACCCCTGGGGCCTACCAGAAAGAAAACCCTGTTCCATAGCAACCACAGGACAGACCAGCAACAAGATCCCTCCTCTATGGCGAGCTAGCAGAAAGACTATTACCACAGCAACCCAGCAACAAAACCCCTATCCCAGCAGATAAACCTCATACCCATGGGAAGCCAATGGGGAGGCTCCACTCCCTAGTGCAAGCCAGAAGACAAATCTCCCCTCCAGAGAAAGCAAGCAGCTAAGCCCTGAAACTCAGTGAAAGCCAACAATAAAACCCAGAGCCCCAGCACAAAAAGCTTGGGACAATGCAACACCATAGTCCAACTCTCACATAAAAATACCATGTCATAAAAAAGGCAGAAAAAATGAGCAAAAATTTTTTAAAAAGAGCTTGACTATAGACATTACTATAGTGATAGGAAGATCAAAGCATAAACTTAGAAGAGGACAATAGCATCAAAATGGCCACATGTGAAGCCTCAAAGAAAAATGTAATTTGCTCCCAGTCCCAAAAAGAACTCCTGGAAAAGCTTAAAAGGGATTTAAAGGAAACAGGGAAGTAGAAGAAAAGTTGGGAAAAGAAACGAGAGTAATGCAACAGAATCATGAGAAAAGATATAAAAAAAATTTACCAAGGAAAATAACTCTCTAAAAAACAGAATTGGCCAAATGGAAAAGGAAGCACAAGAGCTCACTGAAGAAAATAATTCCTTAAAAATTAGAATTGACAGGCATAGGGTGAGTTGAAGACAAAGGGAATATATCTAAAAGAAATAAAATCAAATTAAGGGACGAGAGAGGAATATATTGAGAGAGGGAGATAGGGAGTGATAGAATGGGGCAAATTATCTCACATAAATGTGGCAAGAAAAAGCAGATCTGTAGGAAGAGAAGGCAGGTGAGGGGGAATGAGTGAATCTTGCTCTCATCAGATTTGACCTGAGGAGGGAATACCATACATACTCAACTG
>JAQQSZ010013569.1:0-11724 GCA_028646595.1 Phalanger gymnotis | reverse complement strand
AGAAAATAAGATGCACAGGCAATGGGGCATAGAGATCTACCGTGCCCTACAAGAAAGTAAGGGAAAGGGGGATGGGAGGGGAATGGGGGGGCGGAGGGGAGGGCAAACTGGGGAACAGGGCAAACTAGGGAACAGGGCAACCAGAGTGTATGCCATCTTGGAGTGGGGGGGGGATGGAAATGGGGAGAAAATCTGTAATTCAAACGCATGTGAAAATCAATGCTGAAAACTAAACATATTAAAAATAAATTTAAAAAAAAGAAAAAAAAAGGTAATAAAGCCATCCTCAAGACTTGATTGGCTCAGAGAAAATTAAAAAAAAATAATAATGGTGATGATGAAGATTATAATGATGCTATAGTTAATATTTACATACACCTTACTATGTGTCAGGCTCACAGTGTCATGCTAAGCACTTTATAATTATCTCATTTGGTCCTACAACAACCCTGGAAGGCAGGTGCTATTATTATCTTCATTTTACATATGAGAAAACTGGGACAAACAGAGGTTAACTGAGTTGCCTAGGGTCATATAGCTAGTAAATGTCTGAGACTAGATTTGAACTTAAATCTTCATTACTCCAGACCAGGCACTCTGTCCATTATACCATCCACAAGTTTGTCCATTTGTTTTTGGAAACTTTTCATAATTATGAAATTTTCCCTTACAATGATCTGAAATGTACCTTCTTGTAACTTTTACCAGGGATCCTAGTTCTGCCCTTTGAACTCACATAATGGCCCTCTGAATACTTAAAGCTAAATGTTATGCTTTTCCTAAGTCTTCTGTTCTCTAGAATAAACATTTCTGGTTCCTTCTGAATCACTTTGGCAGAAAGAAAAATATGAAAATGAAACAAACATACTTGGGAATAATTTCTTTAGTAAAATCTGGAGTTATTTTGAAAAAGACTACTTATTATCTAAAGATTTCATAAGCAGATTTCAACAACTTTAGCTCCTTGACTTCAAACAGCAGATGACTAAACCACCCCTTGCAGATGATTCTCTGTTCTTTTCAGAAAGAATTGCACCACTACCACTACTACCAGCACTCATGTCTTAAATCAGTCTTGATAGAGCATGCCATTTGGTTGATGATCCTGAGTTTATTGACCTTAGGGTTTGTGAAGTCTGCTGTGGGCATGTATGTTGAAATTTCTCATACCTTAGTAATTAGATTATAGTTTTCCATTCCTGCTTTCCATAAGCATGAGGTTTTATAACAGATGTCAATGGCAGTTTCTCTTTTATTTTTAATTGAAACATATTACTGCCCACATTATTTCACCACCTTCAACCAATTCAGTATCAGAATTCATTTCACTGCCTGAAGAATTCAGTATGTAGCAAAATTCATTTGTTAAAATGATTTTCAGAAGATTCCTTTCTTGTCCCCAAAGACAAAGTGAATAATTTTTTTCTCACATTTTATTTCACTCATCCTTAAAAATATTCAGCCATTGAAATTCTTATAAATTCCCTAAGTGGGAAAAAACCATGAAAACAAAATCCAAACCAAAGTCTCACCCAAGTGGAAATTAGATAAAAATATGCTTCAGTATTTCAACCCTTCATAGAATTTGTTCTCTTGCTGAAGTAAATGCTTCTTCCAATATTACAGGGGAAAATCAATCATATCCTTGAAAAGTTCCATAGAAGATCTATCTTATCCTATGTTAGGTTTTCCCTTGAATTTTTTACATCACATGGGTGCTAGTTCAGACAAAAAATATTATACACATAATAGCCAAACCAATGCCTTGATGGATCTATGAAATTTAAATACTATTACGGTTGTTGTTAATGTTTTGAATATTATTGTTGTTATCAATAATTGTATAACTATTATGACCCATGCATTGTAGAAAATATCTTTCCCTTGATGATAAACATTAAGCCTATTTTCATGAAAGCCGAGATTACTTTTTATACTAATGAGTGTTATTGGGGAATTATTAATACCTGAAAGTTGAAATGAGCTTTAAGGGCCATTTAATCTGCTCCCTCAAACACATAAAACATACACACACACACACACACACAGAGGTAGAGAAAGAGAGAGCGAGTGAGAGAGAGAGAGAGAGAGAGAGAGAGAGAGAGAGAGAGATTGAGAGAGGATTCCCTCTACAACATTCTTGACAGGAGGTTCAAAAACCTGTCTCAACATCCCCAGTGACACAAGGTAACTTATTCCCATTTTGGATAACTCATTATTAGAAAGGTATTGTTTCTATTGAGTGGGAATATTCTTCCTGTCTCCTGTATCAATCAATAAGTATTTAATCCAGTACAAAAGTTAATAAACATTTATTAGTGGTTCACTATTTGCCAGGCATGATGCTAAGCACTAGGGATAATCATAATCTAATGAGGAAGACATGAAAACAACTATGTAAAAATAAGAATATACAGGATAAATTGGGAGGTGTTTCAGAGAGAAGACATTAGCATTGAGAGATTGGGAAAGGCTTCTTGCAGAAGATAAGATTTTAGTTGAGAATTGAAGGAATCCAAGAAAGCCAAGTGATGAGGAAGGAGAGAGTTCCAGACATGAGAGAGAGTTGCACTCAATTGGGAGAAGGAATGTCTTGTGCAAGGAGGTCAATGTCACTGAATCACAGAGTACAAAAGAATAGAGGAAGACAACTCTCAGGAAAGCTCCAGGCTATGAGGAGCTTTAAAATCCAAACAGAAGATTTGATTTTTTTTTATCCTGGAGGTAATAGGGAGCCAACGGATTTTATTCAATAGATCAGTGACAGGATCAGCCTTCACATTGACAGCTGAGTGGAAGATGGATTGGAGTGGGGCTAAATAGAAGAGAGACCAAACAGAATATTACTGCAGTATAGTCCAAATATGAGGTAATGAGAGCCTGTACCAGAGTGGTGACGGTGTCAGAGAAGAAACAGGAAGGAGAGTATATGAGAGAGATTAAATTAGCAACAGATCAAATGGGAGGGAGTATGACAAAATGAAGAATTATTGATGGCACATAGATTGCAAACATGGGTGCATGTTAGTGCCCTAAAAAGTAATAGTAATATTTGGGAAAAAAGGAAAACTTTTGGGGGAGTGAGAGAGGGAGGGAAGAGATAATGAACTCTGTTTTGAAAATGTTGACTTTAAGATGTCTATGAATGGAACATCCAGTCTTAGATTTTTAATAGATCCAAAGACAAAAAATGAAATAATTCCTGGCCTCAGACGGATTCGTATACTCTTTGTGGAGAGGATAAATAGACAAACAGATAGATAGATTATACACGTGGATAGATAGATAGATAGATAGATAGATAGATAGATAGATAGATAGATAGATGATATTTGCTGTTCTTCAGTTATGTTTAGCTCTTTGTGACTCCATGGATCACAGCACATAGCTCACCAGGCCCTTCTGTCCTCCCCTATCTTTCAAAATTTGTCCAAGTTCATATGCATTGTTTCCATGATGATTTCTATGTGTCTCATCTTCTGTTTTCTCCTCTTGCCCCCTTTTTTGCCTTCAATCTTTTCCAGATCAATCTTGTTATTGTTTTTTCTAGCTATGTAAAATAATTTTGGGTAGTTTGGTATGGAACTGAATAAGTAATTTCATTTAGGTAGAATTGCCATTTTTGTTATATTAGCTTGGACTACCCATGGAGCAACTGAAATTTTTCCACTTACTTAGATCTGACTTTAATTGTGTGAAAAATGTTTTGCAATTATGTTCATATAGTTCTGTGTTTGTTTTGGCAGGTAGACTCTCAAATGTTTTTGTAATGTCTATAGTAACCTTAAATGGAATTTGTCTTTCTATCTCTTGTTTTGGGGCTTTGTTAGTAATATGTAGAAGTGCCAGTGATTTATATGAGTTTATTTTATATCCTGAAAATTCACTAAATTTGTTTATTATTTTAAGTAATTTTTTACTTGATTCTCTAGGATTCTCTAACTATACCATCATATCATCTGCAAAGAGTGATAGCTTTGTTTCTTCTTTGCCTATGCTGATTCCTTCAATTTTTTTCTTCTGTTATTGCTAAAATTGTTTCCAGTACAATATTGAATAACAGTTATGATAATGGAAATCTTTATTTCATCCCCAGTATTACTAGAAATGCCTCTAGCTTATCCCCATTACATAGAATGCTTCCTGATGATTTTTGATAGATGTTACCTATGATTTTAAGGAAGACCCCATTTATTCTTATGTTCTCTAGTGTTTTTAATAGGAATGGATATTGTATTTTGTCAAATGCTTTTTCTGCATCTATTGAAACAATCACATGCTTTCTGTTAGTTTTGTTATTGACATGGTCAATTATGCTGATAGTTATCCTAATATTGAACCAGCCTTGCATTCCTGATATAAATCCTACCTGGTCATACTATATTATCCTCAAGATAAATTGCTGTAATCACTTTACTGATATCTTATTTAAATTTTTTGCGTCTATATTCATTAGGGAAATTGGTCTATAATTTTCTTTCTCTGTTTTCGTTCTTCCTGATTTAGGTGTCAACACTCTGTTTATATCATAATTCTTCATCTATTTTCCCAAATAGTTTATGTAGGACCGGAATTAGTTGTTCTTTAAAAGTTTGATAGCATTCACTTGTAAATCCATCTGGCCCTGGAGAATTTTTTCTTATGCAGTTCATTCATGGTTTGTTCAATTTCTTATTCTGAAATAGGGTTATTTAATTATTTCATTTTCTCTTCTATTAATCTGGGAAATTCATATTTTTGTAAATATTCATTCATTTCACTTAGATTGTCAGATTTAATGGCATACAGTTGGGCAAAACAGCTCCTAATTATTCTTTTAATTTCCTCTTCATTGGCAGTAAATTCACAATTTTCATTTTTGATATTGGAAATTTTAGCTTTATTCTTTTTTTATCAAATTAACAAAAAGTAATCAATTTTATGTATTTTTTAAAATAAAATCAGGTCTTAGTTTTATTTACTAGTTCAATAGTTGTCTGAATTTCAATTTTATTAATCTCTCCTTTGGTTTCCAGAATTTCTAATTTGGTATTTAATTGGGGATTTTAAATTTCTTTTTTTTTTTTTAGCTTTTTTAGTTTAATGCCCAATTTATTGATCTCTTCTTTCTCTATTTCATTCACGTAAGCACTTAGAGATATAAAATTTCCCCTAAGGACCATTTTTGCTGCATCTCATACATTTTAGTATGTTGTCTCATTATTATCATTGTCTTGGATGAAGTTATTAATTGTTTCTATGATTTATTGTTTGACCCACTCATTCTTTTGGATTAGATTATTTAGTTTCCAATCAATTTTTAGTCTGTCTTTCAATGGCCCTTTATCACATATTACTTTTATTGCATCATGATCTCAAAAGGAAGTATTTAATATTTCTACCTTTCTGCATTGGATTGTGAGGACTTTATGCCCTAATACGTGGTAAATTTTTTTTTTCTGTAGGTGCCATGTACCACCAAGAAAAAGTTATATTCCTTTCTATCTCCATTCAATTTTCTCTAATTGTCTAATTAATTTTCTCTAATTTCTCTAATTCAGAAATTCTCCTCATCTCTTTAACTTCTGTCTTATTTATTTTGTGGTTAAATTTATCTGGTTCAGAGATGGGGAGCTTTAGGTTCCCCACTTGCATAGTTTTCTTATCTATTTCTTCCTGTAACTCCCTTAACTTCTCCTTTAAGAATCTGGATGCTATATAATTTGGTGCATATATGTTTAGTAATGATATTACTTCGTTGTCTATGGTGCCTTTTAGCAGGATGTAGTTTCCTTATCTCTTTTAATTAGATCTGTTTTTGCTTTTACTTTGTCTGAGATCAGTATTGTTATCCCTGCTTTTTTTTAACATCAGCTGAAGTATAATATATTTTGCTTCAGCCTTTTGCTTTTACTCTGTGTGTATCCCTCTGCTGCAAATGTGTTTCTTGTAAACAACATATCGTAGGATTACGCTTTTTATTCCACTCTGCAATCTGCTTCCATTTTATGGGAAAGTTCATCTCATTCACATTCACAGCTATGATTACTAATTGTGTCTTTCTCTCCATCCTATTTACCCCCCTATATATGCTTTTCTTTCACCTCTCTCCCTTTCCCTCCTCACTAGAGCTTTGCTTTCCACCACCATCTCCCTCAGTCTGCCCTCCCTTCTATTAGCCCCCTCCCTTTTCTTCTCCTTTTTATGGTAATTAGGGTGGATTTTTTTTTCTTTTTTTACTGTTTTCTCCTTTGGAATGTTAAGGCAATCAAGTGCCTTTGATTGAGTCTAGCCTTTCTTTGTAGGAAGGAGCCCTCTCCCCCCGCCCCAGGCTTAAAAACCCAGATGTTGGTGCTTCTCTTTTTGGTAACTATGTATGTGATGTCTTGATCAGACAAAGCCTGTCTATTGATCTGTTTGTAGTTTCTGTTTGTATTTGCTCTGAAGTTCAGGGTGCTGACTTTTTCCCTTGAAATGAGTAAATTATACACACACACACACACACACACACACACACACACACGCACACACATGCTTAATTAAACTGAGGTTGTTAGTCCCTTAAAGTTGCTTTCCTTAGAAAAGTAGATCAAAGAACCTGTGCTAGCAGCCCTCCTGTGTACTGGTGTCATTGGCCTTATTCCCCCACAGCAGCTACTAGCAACATTGTTGTCACAAAATGGCATAGTTATGCAGGATCTGCAAATTAAAAGGAAATTAAGGAGTTTTGGGGTACTGAGGTAGTGGTTGGATGTTTTCCAGTTATTGGGTTTCTGCTTATATGTGTGGTGGCTGTGGTTCTGTGCAGCCCCAGGAGCAGCAGAGGCCTGGAGGAAAACAGGCAAGTAGCTGTAACAAAAGTGGTTTCCCGGGTACCCAGAGCAGGGCCCCTGGGAGATAACGTCTTCTTCCCCCTCCCTACCCCACTAGCACTCTGAAGGAGACAGGATGGAGTAGTGGCTGTGGGAGGAAAACAAGTAGAGGCTTCTGGGGTGGGGTGGAGAGGGGATGTCCAGGCCCAGGGCTTGAGTGGATTAGCCCAGCCCTGGATTGCACTGGAGGCCTGAATGTCCTGAGATTGTATTGTACTGGAGCCTTGAAACAGGAGCAGAGAACTACCTTCATACAGACTCGACAGGAGTGGTTGGTGAAGCAAGAGAAAAAGTGGAGAACAGCCTTCATACAGACTTGGCAGGAGCAGTTGTTGAGGTTAGATAAAGAGCAGTAAGGTGCCCATGTACCAACCCAGCAAGAGAAGAGAACTACCTTTGAGCCAACCTTGGTGAGGTGAGAGCAAAGGTAGAGAGCTGCCTACATCGGGATTCAGGCAGAATCCAGGAGCTGCCAGCAGGAGCTGGACAACTGGGAATTTTGGAGCTCAGAATTCAGTTCTGAGGCAGGGTGGAGACTTTGCAGCAAGGCACTGAGTGTGCTTTTTTGCTTCCTTCTCCTGGGACTGTTTGAGACCCAGGGAGAAGGTGGAGTTGTTTATGGTGGGTGGGAGGAAGTGCCATGGACCCCCCAGGACCTCACCCATTGCCTTTGCCCAGCTACCCTTCAGGACATGGAAGTGAAGTGTTGGAATAGTGTGGGGAAAACAGGCCCCCAAGAAAACTTTACTTGGATTTTTTTCTTTGAGTTGGGAGTTCACTAATTACAGCATTCTGATACCTGAGGGTGCCAGGAGGAAGCCTGCAATGGTAGTGTGGGGAGAAGGACACACACTCAAGAAGGACTTTGCTTGGACACTCTGTATTGACTAAAGAGATTGTAATTTGTTGTGACCTAAGGGTGAATGGTGTATGTATTGTAAACAAGTATTTTGGGGAATGATGGTGAATGATAGGTTTTGTTATGTTGTGAATATTTTGCTTTAGTTCCCTGATGGGATTGCAATGTGTAATGCCTCTATTTATTCCAAGATCCATGGCCATTTAGATTGTGTAAAGCCAAGGATCCTAGAAGGGGTGGAAATTATATGGTAGTTAGGGTGGGACTTTTTTGCTCATTTCTCCCTTGGAATGCTGAGGTAGTCAAGCACCTTTGATGAGTTTTGCTTTTCAAATGTAATGGCAAGCAAAGTTTGTTGTTTTCTGGTAGTTTTGTTGTTTCCGTTTTGGAGTGCTTCTCAGCACTAAGGAATCTTTGATGAAATCAGGAGTCTTTGATGACTTGCTTTCATCAAGGAAGGTCTAATTCCACCCCCTGACCCTGAGCAAGCATTTAAGTAACAAGAAGGTCTAAGTCACATGGGTTCAAGTGGTTTTGCCTTTGGAGGCACACTCATTCAAAGAATGTTGGTGACAAGACTCTGGGTAGTACTTGAAGCAGCCCTTCTGTCTTTGAAAACCCAGATGTTGGTGCTTCTTCCTCTGGTAACTATATTATTGCTATGAACAGAAAGAAGCCTGTTTAATGATTTGTGTTTGTTCTGTCTATATAATATATGCTTGTAATTTCTGTTTCTATTTGCTCTGAAGTTCGGGGTCCTGGATTTTTCCCCTGAATGAAGTGAATGATATACGTTTAATTAAAGTGAGACTGTTAATCCCTTCAAATTGCTTTCTTTAGAAAAGCAAATCAAAGACCCTATGCTAGCTGCCTTCCTGTGTGGTTTTTTTGTTGGTCTTTCACCCCCACAACAACTGCTAGCAATATTGTTGTTACATTCCTTTACCCTTATTGCTTCTTCTCTTCCTTCTATCCACCCATTTTCTTTTCTTTCCCCTTTCCCCTCCTACTTCCTATAGAGTAAGTTAGATTTCTATACCTAACTTATATATGTTATTCCCTCTTTGAGCCAAATCTGATGAGAGTGAGGTTCAAACAATGCTCTTTTTCTCCCTTCCTTCCCTCTACTGTAATAGGTTTTTGTGCTTTTTAATGTGATGTAATTTACCCTTGTCTACCTCCTCCTTTCCTCTTCTCCCAGTACAATCCCTTTTCACCACTTAATTAGAATTTTTTATCATCACATTGAAGTCAACTTATACCAGCATCCTCTGTCTATGTGTACACCTTTTAAATGTCATAATAACAATACACTTCTCAAGAGTTACAGGGGTTATCTTCCCTTGTAGAGATGTAAATAGTTTGCCCTTATTAATAATATGTTGTTGTTGTTTTCTTTTTCCTATTTACATTCTTATGCCTCTCTTGAGTCTTGTATTTGAAGATAAAATTTTCTGTTGATCTCTGGTCTTTTCATCAGGAAGGTTTAGAAGTCCCTTATTTCATTGAATGTCCATCTCCTCCCCTGAGTGATTATGCTCAGTTTCACCAGGTAGTTGATCCTTGGCTGTAATCCAAACTCCTTTGCCTTATGGAAGATCATATTCTATGCCTTCCAATATTTTAATGTAGAAGCTGCAAGGTCCTGAATAATCTTGACTGTGGTTCCATGATATGTAAATTTTTGCTTCTGGCTCCTCGCAGTATTTTCTCTTTCACCTGGTAATTTTGGGATTTGGCTGCAATATTCCTTGGTATTTTCAATTTGGGGTCTCTTCCAGGATGTGATCAACAGATTCTTTTGACGACTATTTTACCTTCTGGTTCTAGGATCTCAGAGTAGTTTTCCTTCATGATTTCCTGAAAGATGCTGTCCAGGTTCTTTTTCTCATTAGTTTTCAGGTAGACCCATCATTTTAAAATTATCTCTTCTGGATTAATTTTCCAGGTCAATTGTTTTTTACCAATGAAGCATTTTCTGTTTTCTTCTGGTTTTTTTTTTTCATTCTTTTTTTTCTGTTGGACTGATTCTTGATATCTCATAGAGTCATTAGCTTCCACTTACCCAATTCTAATTTTTAATTAATTGTTTTCTTCTATTAGATTTTGTACCTCCTTTTCCATTTTGTCCATTTTACTTTTTGAGGGGTTCTCTTCAGTGAGTGTTTGTGCCTCTTATTTCATTTGGCCAATTCTACTTTTTAAGGAGTTGTTTTATTCAGTGTATTGTTTTTCCACTTGGCCAATTATATTTTTAAGGACTTGTTTTCTTCAACGTACTTTTTTTCCATTTTTCCAATTCTATTTTTTAAGGACTTGTTTTCTACAATCAACTTTTGCCCTTCCTTTTTCAAGCTATTGACCCTCTCTTGCATATTTCTCATTTCTTTTCACATTTTTCTTCTATCTCTTCTATTTGACCTTTAAAATCCTTCTTGAGCTCTTCCAAGAAGACTTTTTGGGCTTCAGACCAGTTCATATTTCCCTTTAAGGTTTCAGACGTGGTATACTGACAATGTTTCCCTCTTCTGAATTTGTGTGTTGATCTTCCTTGTCCCCATAATAAGAATCTATGGTCTTTGTCCACTTCTGCTTTTTGCTCATGGCATTTGCCTATTTCCTGGCTTTTAAGTTTGTGCTCTCCTGCTAGAGCACAAGGTTCACTGACCCAAGCTCCTTGTGAGATCCTGGGGCCTGTTTACTGTTTTTGTATGCTAGGGTCTCAGGTGCTGGTCACTGGAGGCTGTAGGGGTCTAGAAACTTACCTGGTGCTGAACTGTGGTCAGCAACACTGGACCTCTCAAGGTAGGGATGGGGAGTCTGGACCCTGGGGATTAAATCAAATAACTTATTCCCAAAGAACGAGTGGGCCAAAAAACAAATTAAAAAAATAATAATTTCATTGAAAAGAATGAAAACAATAAGACAACATTTCAAAATTTGTGAGATGCAGCCAAAACAGTGCTTAGAGGAAATTTTTCTCTAAATACTTGTTGTTGCATTTGTCTTTCATTTTTGAAGAAGACCATGGCATCAGGGAAATGGTGACATGACTTGCAGTTGACTTTGATTTGAGTGAAGGAGGGCTGTGCAAGATCACCAGCCTCACTTTCTCCTTCAGAGCCATCTGGATTCAGTGATCAGATATTCATCAGGATGACTGGAGATGACCCAGGATGCAATGGGAGACCCTGACACTTTTAGGCTAAGACTTTTTCATGTACTCTCTTAGAGTGAGGAAAGACCCATTCAGTGAATAGGCCTCTTTAAGAAGTGAGTCAAGGTATGGTCCCTTTAATTAGAAAAAAGAAAAAATCAAGCTGGGAGAAGACCCTCAGGGTTGCTCTTCCAAAGAGAAACAGTTACCATTGGCATTCACTCTACTCAAACCCAGTTCACTCTGAAGCTCAGGTCCCTGTCCAAGGCTCTAAATACTTATATCAACAGAGAAAGAGCATATCAATGAATTGGTCATGCAACTAAAAATATATAGAGAGATAAAAGGACAAAGTAAAAATCCCTAATTAAACACCAAATTGGAAATCCTGAAAATCAAAGAAATTAATAAAATTGATAGAAGGAATACCAAATTGTTGGGGAATTCTCTTACCCCATACTCCCAGGCCTTTGTCCAGCAAAGGCCCGATCTCGCAGGCAATGAATGGACGGGAGGCAAGAATGGCGAGCAACTCCGTTTAATTAAGTCAGTGAACAGATTTTTATAGCCTTTATTACGTAGCACTAGGACTGCCTTGATCTGCCTACTCTCCGCCTACTCCTCACCTACTCTCTGCCTATTCTTCTCCTGTTCTCCTCCTATTCTCCTCCCCTTTCTTTCCTGCGCTCTCCCCATGATTCACCTGTGCACAGGTGAACCCAGAAAAGAACCCTGCACCATGTTGCCAACAAGGGCGAGACCCTTCCTCCAAACTCCATCTTGTTCCTCCCATACCTCAGAACCCTGAGGTTATCTCAGCCGGTCCTGGGCGCGGAGGTCCAACGATGCTTTAGGGT
>JAQQSZ010013568.1:0-11724 GCA_028646595.1 Phalanger gymnotis | reverse complement strand
GCTTGTAGACTAAAGAGTTCTATGTTCCATGCTTGGGCAGATGCGCTGCCTCACCAGCACTCCTAGAACCCCCTACCTGGACTTGGCTTAGATCTTCAGCAGGCTCTTCACTCCTGCTCTGATCAGCCACTTAATTCCTCCCACCATCTGAGCCTGGGGCCAGAAGCAACTGCAGCCATAGTTCTAAAGCTGCCCCACCTCTGCTGCCCCAGGGGCGGTGGCCGAACCGCAAACTCAGTCCCCACAGCTTTTCCCACTAACTTTCTCTGTTGCCTTTGCTGTTTGTGGGATGAGAAGTCTGGTAACTGCTGCAGCTCACTGATTCAGGGCACTAGGGCACACTCCACCCGGCTCCCGGTCTCGTTGGTCCACACAGCCCACGCTGGACTCTGCTCCGCTCAGCTCCGCTCCCCTCAGCTCCCAGCTCCGTGCAGGACAGACCTTACCCAGAGACCATCCAGGCTGTCCTGGGCTGGAGCCCTGCTTCCCTCTGCCACTTTGTGGGTTCTGTAGTTCTAGAATTGGTTCAGAGCCATTTTTTATAGGTTTTTGGAGGGACTCGGTGGGGAGCTCACGCATAGTCCCTGCTTTCCAGCCGCCATCTTGGCTCCACACCCAGGTTTATGATTTTTGTTCCAAGTATAGTTTTCCCTATATAGAACCATACTTATCTCATGAAAGGAGTTTGGTAATTTGGTTTCTGTCCCTATTTTGATACTTGGATTATGTAAAATAGACTTTTAAATTACCTCATAAAATGATTTGTTTTTTGAGTATTCTTCATTCAGGCTAACATTGTTTACATTTTAAGTGTATTTCTTTTAAGTTTCTCTTCTAGATTAGAAATTATATTTGGTTATGATCTTCAAAGGGCAGCTAGGTGGTACAATGGATAGGACCCTGGGCTTAGAATCATAAAGATTCATCTTTATGGGTTCAAATCTGATCTCAGATGCTTACTAGCTGTGTGCACCTAGGGAAGACACTTAACCCTGTTTGCCTCAGTTCCTCATCTGTAAAATGAGCCAGAGAAGAAAATGGCAAACCCCAATATTTTCACTAAGAAAACCCCAATACAGAGTCACAAAGAGTTGGACTTGACTGAAACAAGTGAACAACAACAAATATATCTCAGAAAATATTTTCAGTATATTTACCTCTCTTCAATTATTGAATTGTTGTTGTTGACGTAGTTACTTGCTGCTATGTTGTTCTTTGTCCTGTATCAGCTTTAGGGAAGTTTCTAGAAATATTCTATTCCTTATCAGTTCCTTTCAAAATATGTCCAAAGTTCTAACAAATTTATTTTTACAACTTTAATATCATATTTTTAAGTATATTTTTGTTTTATCTTCAAGCAGAGTCTGAATGACCAAATGTCAAGGGTTCTGTTTTATGTGGAATTGACTAAATCACCTTTCAACTCCAGAACTCTATGATTCTCATATGCCCTCTATATATGCCCTCTATCCCAGAAAGGCATATTAAAGTCATATGTGATTATGATTTTACTGTATGTTTTCTATTTTTGTGAAATATATAATTATATGAGTTTTTATTAAGTATTGATAATGTTTGATTGTTTAAGTTGAATTTAAGCCTGATAGAGTTCTCTAGTTTGCATCTTTTTAATGCATCTATTTTACAGCATATTGCTTAAGGATGTAATGCTCATTGCTTTTCGGGATTCATCTGAGACATAATAAATTGTTGTAAAATCTTTCAAATTAACTATAATAATATTAGTGCTATAGACATATTTCTACTATAGACTAAATTGTCTGATTTTCCTTCCTAAACCACTTTGCTACCCTCTGTTTTATGGCAAAGTTCATTTCATTGATGGTCATTCTATTTTTTAATATCAACTTTTGTTATATCTTATTCCCCTTTTGGAAATAAATGAAAGAAATTAATCTTATATATTGGATGTTTATATTGTTTGGAAGAATACAATCTCAAGTTTTGTTCTCCCTAGACTAAATATACACTCTCCAAATAACTGAATCCATGTTTTTCTTTCCTTCCTTAATTGTTTCCTTCCTTCCTTCCTTCCTTCCTTCCTTCCTTCCTTCCTTCCTTCCTTCCTTCTTTCCTTCCTTCCTTCCTTCCTTCTTTCCTTCCTTCTTACCTTCCTTCTCTTCTTGTCTTCCTTCTTCCCTTCCTTATCTTTTCCCACCATCACTGTAGCTTATTTTGCTTGAAGCGTTCATTTCCTATAACTTACCTCTTGCCTCAAGGTTACCTTCTCCCCTTCTCTCTTCTAGTCATGTCTTCTGCTTATACAACTGAATTTCTATTACTACAGTATTTTTTGTTTTTAAGCATCACTTTATTGTTTGGCTCATATAACAGTGGATCATGAGATCCACTTGCCTCCTTCACCCAAATTGTTGCTACTTTTTTTTTTAATTTGGTGAATACTTGTTTCCAGGACAATTGTATTCATATCATAGAAAAACATATAGTTTTAGAGGAAAAGTATCTAGGTTCAAATCATTCTTCAGATACAGTTATGTGACTTCAGGCAAATTACTTCATCCTATAGGCCTCCATTTCCTAACATGCAAAAATGAAGGTCAAATGACCTATGATGTCCTTTCCATCAAAGATCTAGGATCCCATGATTAGAGATAATGAAACATAACTCTGATTTTACCATATATCTACTTTGCTTTAATATTTTGTATTATATCCTTATTTTTTAGTTAGGTCCTTCATTCTAATTTCCATGTTAACTCTACTTGGCTACAAAGTTTTCCTTCTTCTTTTATAAGCCATAGATGCTCTTTCTATGTTTTTTGTTTAAAATTTTAGCATCATTTTTTATCTATATCTTTATTTTCTACAGGAGTTCTTTTGACTATTCTTTAGGAGTTCTTTTGACAATTTTATTTTATTTGGGATTTTAGTAACATTAATACTTTTTTCTGGGAATTTCTTTTGTCATCTGGTCTCTCCTCTTTTTTTGTTTGTCTGTTTCTATTTGTCCCTGTGGATATTTCTTGGAAGGTTTCATTTTTTCCCTTTAGCTCTTTAAAGTTTTTCTTTTAACATATTTGGACTATTACTAGCTATTTTGAGGTGATGAAGGAAAGCTGGGTTCATATTTGTCTTCTCACTCAGCTGTATAGTCAGAAGTCATTTATACAAAGCTAAAAGCTGGAAAACTGTGCAATCTAGGCAGCTTTTATTACAAAACTTTACTCTTAAAACAGAGGGCAGAGAGTGGTTTGATTAGACAGGTGTTTTGTTGGCCTGAATTTGGAGGGTGGGGAAGAGGAGGATGCCAAAGATATACTTAATTTACCTAGTTATTTTACCTAAGGTCAGTGGAATTGTAAAATTTTCATTGTATTTAATCTAACAAGGGCATAGTGAGGAATAAGTAATGAGTAATCATAAAACATTTTGCATATATTAGGTGCTATTAAACACCGTTGCAACAATAGTGAGTGTACATCCATAAAACCAATTAATGGCATATAATTGGTTTAACATTTTATGTGTTACTGCAATTTGAACATTCTAAAGCTACAATAAAAGGCATTAATACATGAGCAATCATAAACATTTTATAAGGAAAATAATCACTAAGCTTACTTCTTTTAGCATGGAAATATAAGCAAAATGAATTGCTTGTAATTGACCAGGACATCATCATTGCTAGGATGATTCAGTAATAAGGACAAATTTTCTTCTAGAGACTTCAAAACCGTTACTGGAGAGAGCAGATCTTTTTCTGAACTCCTTGCTTCTTGTATTACTTCTAATAAAACTTAGGTCAGCAATTTGGAAGGAGCTGAGGCTGCTATTCAGAGACAGTTGCAATTTTCTGGGTGACTTCATAGCAATTGACACAATAAGAGAGTACACAGGGATTGTAGATATTGAATAATTTTCTTTGTATCAATATGAAGAGAAGAAGCATTTTATTAAAGAATTTTCTTTCAAAGCAAACATCATGCACAAAGCTCCCTTTAAAAAATATGGTTCATGGAGATATTAATGAACAATTTCACTTTTTAGTCTTTAAAACATGTATCAGACTTTGAATGTATTGCTTTTAGGATGTAATAACCATGTAGAAGAGAACAATCATTGGGGGCTTATTCCAGGTTATATTACAATCTGTAATAGAAATGACTTGATATTATAACATGTATATTCACAATAGTTATATAAATGTATACATATATGTATGTATATATGTACCTATGTCTCTCTTCATATAAACTAAGGTGCTTGAGAGAAGGAATTGTTTCATTTTTATCTTGGTATTTCCAGTGCCTAACACAGGGGTGCTTAATATATATATATATATATATATATATATATATATATATATATATAATGTATTTGATGGTTGATTGGTTGAAAACTCTGATGGCATTGTTATTTTGTATTAAAATAAAAATAAAATAAACCTTCACCAGTCCTATTATTGTGCACACTAATTAATTGCTCCAATGGGTATGTTCGAAATCCATTGTAAATTTTAAAGAACTAAGACAATAATTATTCGTAAATAATTCCATGGACCGTATATATATATATACACACACACTTTTGTGTGTGTGTGTGTGTGTGTGTGTGTGTGTGTGTGTGAGAGAGAGAGACAGAGAGAGAGAGAACGTGTGTGTGCATGGGTATTTGTGCATATGTGTATTTACAAGGGAGATAGTCCACCCCCACCCTACGAGCACTTAGTATAGTGTCTAGCATATAGTAAATATTTAATACAAAATGACTTGATCTTAATTAATAATAAAGGACCCAGAAAACTCCAATCAATCAATTAAAATTAAATAAGTGTGAATGAGCCCCACATTATTTTGAAAGAAACAAAGAGATTTTGTGTCAGGATTAATATAGGTGATGCCATACAAAATAAAACCTTTGTGACTTATTAAAGATCAAATTATGCCTCTTGGGCTACATACAAGCTTGATGTTCAGTTTGGAACCAGGCAGTTAAGTAGGAGATTTTTCAAAATTCCTGATCTGATGACTGCAGGATCTTTAAAGGGTATCACACTTGGGGAGAGGAGACTGAGTCAAGTAAAGTCAGAAATTATTTATTTTTAAGAATTAATTTATTTTTAGTTTTACTTTACAACATTCAGTTCCTCAGGTTTTTGAGTTTAAAATTTTCTCCCCTTCCATCTCCTCCCCCCTCCTCACCCAAGACTGCATGCAATCTGATATGGCTTCTACACATACCTTCACACTAAGCATATATTCACAATAATCAAGTTGTAAAGAAGTATAACTAATGGAATGAACCATGACAGAGAAGAAACCAAACAGAACAAAAAAAAAAAAGAGAGAGAACAAATAGTTTGCTTTAATCTGTATTCAGAGTCCATAATTCTTTCTCTCAATGTGAATCACTTTTTCCATCATGACTCTTTTGGCATTATCTTAGAACTTTGCATTGCAGAGAAGACCCGAGTCTATCAGAGTTAGTCATCAGCAATACTGTGTGTCTGCTGTTGTGTATAATGTTCTGGTTCTGCTCCCCTCACTCAGCTTCAGATCATTTAAGTCATTCTAGGTTGTTATGAAGTCTGTCTGCTCCTCATTTCTTATGGCACAATAGTGTTCCCTTACTTTCATATATCACAACTTGTTTAGTCATTCACCAATTGATGGACAATGCCTCGATTTTCCATTTTCTGCCACAAAAAGAGCTGCTATAAATATTTTGAACATATGGGTCTGTTTCCCACTCGTATGATTTCTTTGGGATACAGTCCTAGAAGTGGTATTGCTGAGTCAAAGGGTATGTAGATTTTTATTACCCTTTGGGCAAAGTTCCAAATTGCTCTCCAGAATGGTTGGATCAGTTCACAACTCTACCAACAACGAAATCGTGTTGCAATTTTCCCACATTGTCTCCAGCATTTATGATTTTCCTGTTTTATCATGTTAGGCAATCTGACAGGAGAGATGTGGTACCTAAGAGTTATTTTGATTTGCATTTCTCTAATCAATAACGATTTAGAGCATTTTTTCATATGACTATAGAGATCTTTAATTTCTTCCTCTGAAAACTGCCTGTTAATATTCTTTGACCATTTATCCATTGGGGTATGACTTGTATTCTTATACATTTAACTCAGTTCCCTGTATATTTTAGAAAGGAGACCTTTATCAAAGACACCGGTTGTAAAAATTCTTACTCAATTTTCTGCTTCTCTCCTAATCTTCATTGCTTTGGCTTTGTTTGTAAAAAAAAAAAAAAAAACTTTTTCAATTTAATGTAATCAAAATATGCATTTTGCATTTCATAATGCTTTCTGTGTCTTGTTTGGTCATAAATTCTTCCCTTCTCCATAAATCTGACAGGTAAACTTCTTTGCTCTCCTAGATTGCTTACAGCATCAGCCTTTATATCAAAATTGTGAACCCATTTTGACTTTATTTTGGTATATGGTGTGAGATATTGGTCTATGCCCAGTTTCTGCCATACTGTTCTTCCAGTTTTCCCTGCAGTTTTCATCAAATAGTGAGTTCTTATCCTAGAAGCTAGAGTCTTTGGGTTTATAAAACACTAGATTACTATAGTCATTGACTATTGCGTCTTGGGAACCTAACCTATTCCACTGATCCACCACTCTGTTTCTCAGTGAGTACCAAGAAGTTTTAATGACTGCTGCTTTATAAAACAGTGCAAGATCTCATATAGCTAGACCACCTTCCCTAGCACTTCTTTGCATTAATTCCCTTGATATTCTGGACCTTTTGTTCTTCCAGATGAATTTGCTTATTATGTTTTCTAGCTCTATAAAATAAATTTTGGTAGTTTAATTGGTATGCCACTAAACAAGTAAATTAATCTAGGTAAAATTGTCATTTTTGTTATATTAGCTCAGTCCAACCACAAGGAAGTGATGTTTTTCAAATTATTTGGACCTGACTTTATTTGTGTGAAAAGTGTTTTGTAATTGTGTGCATATAATTCCTGGGTTCGTTTTAGCAGGTAGACTCCCTAATAGCTTATAAGGTCTATAGTAATTTTAAATTGAATTTCTCTTTCTATCTCTTGCTGTTGGGCTTTATTAGTAATATATAGGAATGCCAAGGATTTAA
The DNA here is from genome assembly GCA_028646595.1 of Phalanger gymnotis. Classification (NCBI taxonomy): domain Eukaryota; kingdom Metazoa; phylum Chordata; class Mammalia; order Diprotodontia; family Phalangeridae; genus Phalanger; species Phalanger gymnotis. The sequence continues at coordinate 4,630 of JAQQSZ010013568.1, read as the reverse complement.
GTGGATTTATTTTATATCCTGCAACTTTGCTAAAGCTATTTATTATTATTATTATTATTATTATTATTTTTACCCCATCAAGGCGAACTTTATTGATAGAATATTAAAACGCGTCCCGTTACGGGCTCAGCCCCCGAAGAGCGCGTGGGTCATAACTGCCAGCACAACTCCTGCCCACCCCTTGGTGCAAGCGCAGACGGAGGCGGGTGCCAGACTATCAGCGTAAGCGTAGAAGGAAGCTGGTGCCAGGGCCTCGGCGCAGGTGCGGATGGATACCGGCTCCAGTATACCAGCTCAGCTGCAGATGACTGAGAAGCGCCGCCAATTAGAGGAGGGGCAGGGGCAGACAGATGCAGACCCCGCCCCCTGGTGACGGTGGCTGTTGCTGGGGCCGCCGCATCCCGGCTTCTTCGCCCGTGCTGCAAGGTCTTGCCGCGTCACTCTGCAGCAGTTGGCTTCCATTGCGCAGCAGCACGCCAGTCATGACATACAAGGTGTCACGCGTCCAGAGGTTGCACTGACGCGTGATCGCCAGCAGGCTGCCCCAGTCGAGGCCGTGTGAGGCCCGCGGCAGCAGCAGGAGCTGCACTGCCGCCTTGAGGTCCGTGCAGCACTGGAAGGCAGCGGCCATGAGCCGCGCGAACTCCGTGGCGCTCCCCATTCTGATGGATCTCAGCACGACGGGTGGCAGGCCCAGCAGGATCTCCTGGACCACTCGCCCCCTTTGGGCTGTTACAAACTCCAGGGCAAGACCTCCATATAGAAATGGATTAACTTCTGGTTGGTGCAAGTTAGACTTCAGGGCTGCCAGCCTATCCTGCATATTATTTATCCATGTGGGATCCACCCGGGTTTTCTCATCAGGATTCTTGTCCAGGTGGACTATCTAGGTACAAAGGGCTCCTTGTCCCCACCTTGCCTCTGCTCTCACTGACCCCCATGCCTCGAATTCACTCAGCTTACTTAGCTCAGACTCTTTAGATCCCTGCCTGCTTCAATATCTGCCAGAAAGGCTACACCACCTCCTCACCAGCCTTACAATGGCTTGTACCTTCCTCTCCAAGGCTGCTTTCCCTCTGTTCCCTCAGTGGTGAGCACCGATTTCTAGGGCCTCTTCCATTAGAATGTAAACTACTAGTGGGCAGGGACGTGTTTCAGCTTTTTCCCTCCTATTTATTATTTCAAATAGTTTTTTTTTTAACTTGATTCCCTAGGATTCTCTAAGTATATCATCACATCATCTGCAAAGAATGGTAACTTAGTTTTTTCTTTGCCTATTCTAATTCCTTCAATTTCTTTTTCTTCTCTAATTGCTAATGCTAACATTTCTAGCACCATATTGAATAAGAGTGGAGATCATGGACATCCTTGTTTCACCACCAGTCTTACTGGAAATGCTTCTAGTTTATCCCCATCACATATAGTGTTCACTGATGGTTTTAGGTAGATGATACCTATCATTTTAAGGAAGACTCCATTTATTCCTATGTTCTCTAGTGTTTTTAGTAGGAATGGATGTTGTATTTTGTCAAAAGCTTTTTCTTCATCTTTTGAGTTATCATATTATTTCTACTAGTTTTGTTGTTGATATGATCAATTATGCTGATAGTTCTCCTAATATTGAATCAGCCTTGTATTCTTGGAATTAATCCTACCTGGATAGTATATTATTCTCAAGATAAGTTGTAACCTTTTTGCTAATGTTTAATTTAAAATTTTTGCATCTATCCTCATTAGGGAAATTGGTCTATAATTTTCTATCTATGTTTTGATTCTTCCGGGTTTAGGTACAAATACCATATTTGTGTAATAAAAAGAATTTGCTAGGATGCCACTTATTTTTCCAGATAGTCTATGGAGTATTGGAATTAATTGTCCTTAAAATGTTTGATAGAATTTGCTTGTAAATCTATATAGCCCAGGAGATGTTTTCCTAGGGATATCGTTGATTGCTTGTTCATTTATTTTTTTTTTCCCTGAGATGGAGTTGTTTAAATGTTTTGCTTCCTCTTTTGTTAATCTAGGCAATTAATTTTTTTGTAAATATTCATACATTTCCCTAAGATTGTCAAATTTATGGGCATACAAATGGGCAAAACATTTCCTAATTATTGTTTTAATTTCCTCTTCATTGCAGGTGAATTCACCCTTTTCATGTTTGATACTGGTAATTTGGTTTTCTTCATTCTTTTTTTAAAATCAAATTGACAAAATATTTATCAATATTATTTTTTTTCATAAAATGAGCTCTCAGTTTTATTTTTTACTTCAAAACTTTTCTTGATTTCAATTTCATTAATCTCTTCTTTGATTTCTGGTATTTCTAATTTGATATTTAATTGGGGATTTTCAGTTTGTTCTTTTTCGAGCTTTTTCAGTTGCATGCCGCCATTCATTAATCTCACTTTTCTCTGTTTTATTCATGTAAGCATCCAGTCCTTCCAGTCCACCTGGACAATAAATCCCCCATTTATATCTTGGGGGAGATATGACTCCCCCAAGACCTCCTTTTGCTGCATCAAATAAGTTTGGTATGTTGTCTCATTATTGTCATTCTCTTGAATGAAGTTACTGATTGTTTCTATGATTTCTTGTTTGACCCACTCATTCTTTATGATTAGATTGTTTAGTTTTCAATTAATTTTTAGTATTTCTTTCCATTACCCTTTATTACATATACTTTTTATTGCCTCATGATCTGAAAAGGATGCATTGACTATTTCTGCCTTTCTGCACTGGATTGTGAGGTTTTTATGCCCTAGTATGTGGTCAATTTTTGTGTATATGCCATGTACCACTGAGAAAAAGGTTTATTTCTATCTATCCCCATTCAGTTTTCTACAGAGGCCTATCATATCTACCTTCCATTCACCTCCTTTACTTTTTTCTTGTTTTTTTGAGGATAGATATATCAGGTTCAGAGAGGGGGAGGTATAGGTTCCCCACTAGAATAATTTTGTTTTTTATTTCTTCCTGTAACTCCCTTAACTTCTCCTCTAAGAATTTTGATGCTAAACCACTTGGTGTATGTATGTTAAGTAAAAATATTACTATATTGTCTATGGTGCCTTTTAGCAGGATGTATTTTCCTTCATTGTCACTTTTAATTAGATGTATCTTTGCTTTTGATTTGACTGAGATTAGGATTGCTACCCCTCCTGTTTTTTACTTCAGCTGAAGCATAATATGTTCTACTCCAGCCTTTTACCTTTACCCTGGGTGTATCTCCCTGTTTCAAATGTGTTTCTTGTAAACAACATATTGTATGATTATGGTTTTTAATCCTTTCTTCTATCCACCTCCATTTTATGGGAAAATTCATCCCATTCAAATGCCCAGTTATAATTACTATCTGTGTCTTTTTCTCTATCCCACCCCCCCCATTTATGCTTTTATTTCTCCCTTCTCCCCCTCAAAAGAATTTTGCTTGTAATCACTGCCTCCCTCAATTTTCCCTTCCTATCAGCCCTCTCCCTTCTCTTACCTTTTTTTCCTTTTGTAAGGTTATGCAAGGTGGGACTTTTTTTCTCTTTTGGAGCACTTATGTAATTGAGTTCCTTTGATGAATCTGGCCTTTGTTTCTTTGATTAAATAAGGTGTCTTTGATGACTTGCTTGCCTCAAGGGAAAGCCCACTTTACAAGGGTTTGAGTCACATCTTTCTGACACCTTTTGACCCTGAGCAAGGTAAATAAACTCAGCCGTTACAGTTTTGTTTGGGGCTCTCACTCACTGGAAGAGTGTTGATGTGGAGCCCCCTGGCTTTGAAGAAAACCCAGGTGTTGGTTCTTCTCTTTTTAATAACTATGTATGGGATGTCTTGATTAGACGAGGCCTGTCTGTTTTTTTTTTTTTTAGTTTTAGTTTTAGTTTGCAACACACGATTCTACATAATTTTGAGTTCCAGATTTTCTTCCCTCCCTCCCCCCCTCCCTCCGCAAGATGACATGGAATCCCATATAACTTCCATGTATACCTTGGCATTGAATTAATTTACACACTACTCAAGTTGTGGAGAGGAATTATGATCAATGGAATGAATCATCAGAAAGAAGAAACAGAACTAAAAAAAAAAACACAACCAAATAACAAATACGAAAGAGAGAAAAAAAAAGCGGGGGAGAGGGGCGGAGCCAAGATGGCCACATGAAAACAGCATCTTGCCGGAGCTCTCTCACAAGTTCTGTTGGATTCCTATAAAAAAGTGAATCTGAGCAGATTTGAGAGAGTAAGAAATTGCGAGCAGTCTAACTGGGGCAAATTTCCCAGCCGGGAGAATCTGAAAGGCTGAAGGAACGATTCTGTAGGCTAGGAGAACGCTCGGCCTGCGGAGCTGCCCCAGATGGGACCAAAGCAGAAGCGGCTGGCCGGAAAACCCACGTGGGAGACAGGCTGGGAGAAAGCCAGGCGCCTGAAACCAGCGCAGATCCCCAGGCCTCCCAACACAGGACGGCACTCTGTGGAAACGACGAGAGGCAGTGCAACGCCACCGACAATGAGATACCAGCCCCTGAGGCTTGCAGCCCAAAGGTTTCAAACGCATCTTGAGCTTCCGGGAGACATAATGGCCAGGTAAACGGCTCTAATCCCTCCCCTCCCCACCCAGAGAATTCCTCGGGGGAAAAAAAAAA
>JAQQSZ010013567.1:0-11724 GCA_028646595.1 Phalanger gymnotis | reverse complement strand
TGGGACTGAATCTGAGTCTGTTTTTGCTGCCTGGCCATGTTCCCAGCCAACTTACTTGACCCTTGAGTTTTTCATTGGGGTATGACTGCTTGTAGAGTAGAAAGTACTTTGTTCCAAGCTTGAGGGGGTGTGCTGTTGTTTTCAGAGCTATTTCTATACAGCCAGCTCTGCCACACCAGCACTCCTCCTTCCCCAACAACCACCAACTTGGACCTGACTCAGACCTTAAGCTGGCTCTGCACTACAGCTCTGATCCACCACTTAATTCCTCCCACCAGGTGGGCCTGGGGCCCAGAAGCAACTGCAGCTGTAGTTCTGTAGCTGCACCACCCGCCGCTGTCCCTGGGGTGGTGGCGAAAGGGTGAACTCTTTTCACTCTGTCCCAGCAGCTTTTCTCACTAACCTTCTCTGCTGTCTTTGGTGTTTGTGGATTGAGAAGTCTGGTAACTGCCACAGCTCACTGATTCAGAGTGCTAGGACCTGTACTGCCCAGCTTGTGGTCTGGTTGGTCCTGACACTACCCACGCTGGGCTCTGCTCCCCTCCTCTCCCAGCTCCGTGTGCGATAGACCTCACCCAGCGACCATCCAGGCTGTCCTGGGCTGGAGCCCTGCTTCTCTCTGCTATTTTGTGGGTTCTGCAGTTCTAGAATCTGTTCAGAGCCATTTTTATAGGTTTTTTGGAGGGACCAGGTGGGGAGCTCATGTAAGTCCCTGCTTCCCAGCTGCCAGTCACTCTCATTCTTGAAAAATTTTCACTTGATCCAGATATTTCCACTTAAACTATATATATCTTCTCTCACTTTCACAGAAGTCTCCTTCAAAAAGTCACTTACATTATTACCTCATGATATTTATTAGATTGGCTAATATGACAGAAAACAATGACAGATGTTAGAGGTCATGTAGAAAAATTGGAACACTAATGCATTGTTGATGGAGTTGTGAACTGATCGAACCATTCTGGAGAGCAATTTGAAACTACACCCAAAGGGCTATAAAACTGTGCATACCCTTTGATCAAGCAATAACACTACTAGGTCTCTATCCCAAAGAGATTTTTTAAAAAGTGGGGAGGGGAGGGGATAGGGTACACCCAAATGTACAAAAATGTTTATAAAAGTTTTTGTTTTGACATAGCAAAGAATTGGAAATTGAGGGGATGCTCATCAATTGGGAAATGGCTAAACAAGTTGTGGCGTGTGATTGTGATGGATCGCGCTATAAGAAATGATGAGCAGGATGCCTTTGGAAAAACCTAGGAATTATTATATGAACTGATGCAAAGTGAAGTGAGCAGAACCAGGGAAACATCATATGTAGTAACAGCAATATCGTATGATGAACAACTGTGAATGACAGCTATTCTGAGCAATACAACGATACAAGGCAATTCCAAAGGATTTGTGATGAATACTATCCACCTCCAGAGAAAGAACCGATGGAGTCTGAATGCAGATCGAAGCATATTTTTTTACTTTCTTTCTTTTTTGTCTATGTTTTCTTCATGGCTAATATGGAAATATATTTCATAGGACTTCATATGTATAATCTATATAAAATTGCCTTCTCAAAGAGGCTGGACAGGGAGAGAATTTGGAGCTGAAAACTTTTAAAAATGAATGCTAAACTTTTTCTTCATGTAGCTGAGGAAAAAAAAATAAAATAAAATAAGAGAGAAAGTCACCTACATGCATTGCCTTCAATTCCTTACTTCCTACTTGTCAATCTCCTTCATTTTGTCTTCTGATTATACCACATAATGGAAACTCCTCTCTGCATGTTTAACAAAGATCTCTGAACTTTTTTCTCAGTTCTCATCCTGTTTGACAACGCTGTAGCTTTTGACATTGTTAAACATCCTCTTTCCCAATCCCCTGTCAACTTCTATGATTCATTGTGTGAATGCTTGCACATGAAAATGGATATATATATATATACATATATATGTATGGTATACTACTGTATATATGTATACATATATGTGTGCATATATACACTGAATTGGTCAGTTTCAAGTCTTTCAAAGCTGTTTGTCTTTATAATGTCATTATTGAATAATTGTTCTGCTGGTTCTGCCCACTTCTCTCTGCATCAATTCATACAGCTCTTCCCGGGTTTCTCTGAATCAGTCATATTCTTCATTTTTTTAAATTTCCTCAGCTATCATGATACTGCTCTCTTCCTGTCCCCCACCAATCCCTCTGATTGCTTTTTCTAAGGTTACTTGCTAAATTGTCATCCTTCTCCTGATCCTAAATATGAGCATCACTCAAGGCTCAATCTCTCTTCTTCTGCCTAATGGCGATCTTACTATTTTCCGTGGGTTGAATTATCATCTTGAGGAAGCTGATACCCACGTGTACATAGCCCGCACTAATACCTCTCCTCAATGTCAGTCTTGCATCAACAAGCCCCTGCCAAGAGTCTCTACCTGAATTCACCATCAGCATCAACCTGTCAGAAGTAGAATTAATCAGGTGATTAATTGCCACTCCCCCAAACTCATTCCTTTTCCAAACTTCCTTATTTCTTTTCAGGGTACTGTGACTTTTCCAGTCATTCAGGTTTGTGACTTCAGAGCTATCCTTGACTCTTCTCTTTTCCCTCTATTCGCCTCTACCCCATAATCAGTTGCTAAGGCCTGTCAATTTTCCCTCCATGACATCTCATCTATTCCCTTCTCTCCACTTGCATGCTCACTACCCTATTTCAGGCCTTCATTAAATCTCACTTGGACTATTGCAATAGTCTCATAAATTGTCTCCCTGGTTCCAGTTTCTTTCCTCTCCAATTCACCTTCTACACATTTACTAAAATAATCATCCTAAGGCATAGGTCTGAGCACATCATTCCATTGCTTGGAAACCCTCACTATTGCTTCTAAGGATAAAATAAAAATCTCCCAGTCTGGCATTTAAAGCCCTCCACAATCTGGCTCCAACCTTCGTCCAGATGTAATTCATATTACTCCCCTTCATGCATTATACATTCCAGGCAAAATGGCCTAATATCGGTTCCCTGAACTCAACATTCCACCCATGGAATCCTTGCCTTCTCCGAGGCTGTTTCCCCATCTGGAATGTACTCCATCCTCACTGCAGTCTTTTAAAAATTTTATGTTCCTTTAGAACTCAATTTGGTACCACCTCCTATGTGTGGCACTTGGGGTACCCCCTTTTATGTGTGCCCTCTCCCTAAAAACTCCTCTCTGTTCAAGGTATACTATACATCCACAGCTCCCTACCCCACAAAACAGAGTCATAGCTCATGAGCATTCACAGGTGTGTTCACTTTTCCAATCAGCCAGAGTATATGACCAGTTGAAAGCCAAGGCATTTAATGGAATAAAATAACAAAAAAAAAGCTCTCGAACATCTCCCCATAAGCTGAGGTACAGTATTCTACCTACATACAACATCGATGGGAAGAACAGATCCAATCTAGGAACCTTAATGGAAGGATACACATGAAGGGTGTGCCCATGACTAGGGACTATGTTTGGAAGGCACATGCATAGAGAACACATACTCAGAGAACATGTGTGACATGTGTGTAGTAGAATAGTATACAAGGAACTCCAATGCATACCAGGGTACATGCATGAGAAGCACATATATTATAAACACATGTGATTATGGCTACCCTCCTGATCTCACTCAATAATGATTAACAAACTCCAAACTAATCACACCCTCTCCCATCTCATTAATCTTGAAGCCCTGATTGTCTTTATATAAATTCCATTCCCCATCCTCCACTGCCTGCTTCCTTTTTCCCATCCCCTTCAACCCAAAGGTCCTCCCCTCTTCCCACAAATGTCACACTCTAAAGCTACCCTTTCTTCTACCGTACACTCTGGAACACATGCTTGTTAAATAACAAAATCACTTTCATTGTAAAATTTTTCTTTTCCCACTCCTTTCATCCCCTAAGACCTGGCTCCTTCCTGCTGACACAATCTCTCTGGTCACCCTCTCCAGCACCGAATGAGCTTTTACTCATTCTCCTAACTCACTGGTTGAGGTGGGGGAGTTGGGATACTCTGAGCTCCCTATTGCCACTTTCAGGCTTTCCCTCCACCTCTATGATTCAGTAACCCCTCCTCTTTTGAGGCTCACTATATTCTTACCCACCTACTCAACCAAAATTCTGGTAGCTTTTTTCTACTGTCCTCTAGAACATTCCCCTTCTTTCCTTAACAAGTTCAATACCCAGATGATAGTCTTTCTCTCCTCTCCAACTCCTGCTCTCATACTAGGGGACTTCGACACATTGATACCCTCACCAACATCTTTGCCTCCCAGTTCCTCCATTTACTCATTCCCCATGACCTACTCCTCTACCCCACCATTGCTGCACAAGGAGACAATCATATTCTTTATCTTGCCATCACCCACAAATGCTCCACAACAGACGTTTATGAACTCTGAAATTCTCTTATCTTGTCACAATCTGTTGTCATTCCACTTCTCCCTCTGCCTTACAGCCTCCTTCTCTGTTCTTCATCCTCATTGTGATCAATCTCCAATCCCTAGATTCCGTAATTCATTCTCAGACCATCACTCCTGCACTGGCTACTCTCTCCTTCCTTTCTTGTCTTAGGGAGCCGATGCAAGTCTGCGCTACATTATTCTCTTGAATCCCTTGCCCCATTATCATATCATTGATATTATCCTGCCAACCCTTAATCCTGGATTACTCACATCATATACTACCTTTGTATCTACTCACATGCTGCCAAGTGGAATGGGGGAAAAAAATCATAGAACCATGTTGCCTGGATCTGCTATGAATTTATGTTATGAAATCTCAATTATGTCCTCTCTGTAGCAAGGCAGTCCTTTTGCTCCTCCCTAATTGAGTCACTATGCCACCCACCACAGTGGCTTCTCCAGACTTTTTCATCCCTTCTCAAACTTCCCATAGCTATCCCTTCTCTACCCTGTCAAATGAAAACCTTGCCTCATATTTCACTGAAAAAGAATTGAGGCTGTTCGCTGTGAGCTTCGTCTTCTCTCATCATCTTCAACTCACAACTCTCAGATGCTCTCTGCCATTATCTTCATATTTACCTCTATCTCCCATGATAAAGTTCCCTTCTTCTTCCCAAGGCAACCCCTCTACATACATGCAAAAGTGATCCCATTCTATCCCATCTTCTCCAAAAGATTGTGCCTTCTATCACTTGAACTTTGACTTCTCTTTATTCTCTCCCTGTCTACTGGCTGCTTCCCTACTAACTACAAACATGCCCATGTTCCCCCGTCCTCAGAAAATCTTCATATGATCCATCCATGCCTACCAAATATGCCATATCTCTCCTCCCATTTGTGGCTGAACTTGAGAAGGCCTCTACTTCGTTTTCTCTTGCTATCTTCTTAACTCTCTATAGTCTGGCTTCTGGACTCATTAGTCAACTAGAATTGCTCTCTTTGAAGTTACCAGTGATCTCTTAATTGCCAGATCTAATGACCTTTTCTCAATTTTCATCCTTCTTGACCTCTCTGCAGGCTTTGAGCTTTTTGTGATATTTCTGTCATGGTTCTCCTCCTGCCTACACAACTGACAGGGCCCAGAGCTCTACCCACTGTGCCACCCAGCTACTTCTAGACCAATCACAAAGTAGAAAATGCTCGTATAGGAGGTGCTAGTGGGTTCCCCCTCACTTGAGGTATTCAAGCAAAGGCTGGATGGCCACTTGTCAATATATCGTAGTCGTCATTCCTTTTGGGGCACAGATCCAACTAGATAACCAGTGAGGTCCCTTCTAATGCTGATGTTATGTGATTCTCTAGTTTCATGAGCCTTCTAGTTCTAACATTCAGTAATATCGTATGGAAAAGCTGTACTACAGAAAGTCTCTGAAGAATTGCTTCTAGAAAATGTGTGAGCAAAGACAAGGTCCAATGAAGATTTTTTTCCTGGATGGTTTTGCCTACAGCATCAAATTCACTATCTTGGCAAGAGAGGTATGACCCACAAGTTACACAGCCTGCCCCCCCCCCATACCCCATCTTCCTCCAGGTTGTTCCTACTGGTTGGTTTTGAGTAGTTAAATAATGGAATGGAGACAGGAGCCGGGAAAGTGAATAGAAAAACTTCATGAATTGTTCAAGTTCAGCTTCATGAGTTGACTTTAAGATAGCTAAATGTTACTATCCAATATCTAAGTTATCTGTATCGTTACCAAGAGAGAAGGTCTTGATATGCTAAAGTTCTACTCAGAACTGGCTTTATTAAGCAACATCCTAAAGATGAGGGTTCTCTCAGGAATGGAGGTGCCAGTGTGGGCCATATCCCTGCTTACTTAGGTCATCGGATTCCTTCCTTTGACAACTTCAGGGAAGCTACCAATTTCGTTGTACTAAATGACAGGATTGAGAGGAGCTTTGAAATTTCGCCCTAGACACAGGGGTGGGGATCTTGCTAGGGGTAGGTAGCTGTCTCTATGTGTTTCTATGTTTTATAACTGCTCTTAGGCTCATGTGTGTGTGCTGTGTAGGCCCGTTTTAGAATATTACAGATGGAAACATATCTCCTACCACTACATGCCCAACAGAATACAGTGAGTGCTCAATAAAGGTTGACTAGCTTTTGACCAATGGATGTTACTAGCATGTTTCTTTTGAAGAGGCATATGAAAACAGAGGAATATTTCTGAAAGGTGGGTAGAACAAAGAAGGTTCATTTTTTTAAATTAGGGGAAAAACTTCCCAAAATTACTGGGAATATTTCCCTCAAGCCATTCATTCATACATTAACTCAAAAAGCATTTATTAAATATTTACTATGTGCTAGGCGCTGCAATAGGAGCTAGGGATTCAAAGGGAAAAATACACCAAAAAACAAAATTTGTCCCTATCTTCAAAGAGAATACATTCTATTGGAAGAAATGGACATGTCTGATATTTACCTGTAGAATTTTGCTGAAATCTTAGAACATTGGTAAGGAAGACTTTGGAGGGAATCTTGCTGTTTTATGACATTGCCTGAAGAAATGTGGAAAACTATACTACTGGCAATATTGATTTAAGTATATTTAGAAAACTCTAGTATAATTAATAGATGTTGTTAGGGCAGTTGCCAAGAAGGGAAGAATGCCCGTTATTTATTTATTTATCTTAAGTACCACTCATAGCAAGTTACGGAAGATAAATACTATCTAACCAAAAGAGAATGTCTTGGGGGATATAGAAGGAACTGTTTCCTTCAATAACTGTGATTAAATAGCTAATGTGTGAAAGAAGGGCTACATACACATACACATCTACACACCCATACTCCCTCTCACACATTATGGAAACTCAGTATGAAGTTTACACATTCCTATTCAGGTCCCATAAAATAGCTACCTCCAGGGAATTGTTGAGAGGATTGTCTTACAAATGGGAGAATTGTCAAGAATTTTTTTAAAAAGCCATCCCAGAACAAAGGCACTAAATAAGCAAGAGTATAATCACCTACGTTTGACTTCTTAATCTTAGCTAGGTGAAATTCTGGAATGCATTTAGGAAATAAATCAGCAATGAAAGAAAAACTAGTTTTGAGGTAACTTAGTATTTTTTAAACATAAATATACATGTACCTATAAATATACACATACATATATATCAATACAGGAATGCAGATGTGCAAGTATGGGTATATATGCATATATGTACATATATTCATATGTATGGGTATGTGTGTGTATATATATATATATAAATACGTGTACCTATCTGAATGCACATTGTCATGGATATATATTCCAAAGAATAATCCAGGTAAAAAATCTGACTTAACATATTGAGTATGTACATTTGTTCATTCATCCATTTATTTAGCAATTTACTAGTTGTCTACTATGTAGGAAGAGTGAGCACACACACAAATTATTATAATAGAGGACAAATGTAGAGAACAAACGTATTCAAGCCAACTCATATCTCCAGGACTTCAGAGAGTCAATGTCTTTTCTTGTCTTTTCTCATGGTGCCATACTCCTTGGGTTCTCTTTGCATTTTTGCTCAACCCCAGTTCTCTGAATCTGTTTTTTTCCTGAGTCCAGCCTCTTCTATGAATGAATTACTCCGTTGCAATATGTGATTGCCATTGCCATTGGTAAAGTGGGCCTGGGCATAGGAAGAGAGAGAAATCTCCTCCCAATTGTGATACCCTGGAAGAGGCGTAGGGGAGAAACAAACAACCCTCCCCCCAAAGAGCTGAGTTCTTCCTCCATAGCTAGCTGTCTTTGCAACTGCCAGTGATAACTTTATTGTATGACTACAAAGATGTCTAGGTTGCTTTTTTAGGCCATAAGAGGCATGGATGATCTTTTAACTAGCCAATAGCTAGCTATACTTTGGTCCCATAATGTTGATTAAGGAATTCCTTCACACATTCCTTTACACGGGCCCATAATAATAACAACAATGGCTAGCATTTATATAGAGCCCACTATGTGCCCGGCACTGTGCTAAGCCCTTTACAAACATTATTTCATTTAATCTTCACAATAATCCCGGGAGGTAGGTGCTATTATCATCCTCATTTTACAGCTGTAGAAACTGAGGCAAATAGAGGTTAAGTGACTTGTCCAAGGCCACACAGCTAAGAAGTATCTGAGGCTAGATTTGAACACAGGTCTTCGTGGCTCCAAGCTTAGTTCTCTATCCACTTCACTATCTACCTGCCTACACTCTTGGTTTGTATCCTTTAAATCCATCAAAGTCACTCAGGGCATCAACCACTCCAGGTTTCACACCCATTATAAGCTGTGAATATAACCGTTTGAAGTCCCCAAAGGGCAAAATTTGAACAATTCATTTTCTCTGGTACCTGTCCTTTACATCCAATAAATTAATAAAGTGGCTTTGGGTAAGGGAGGCGGGGTGCACAGGATGCACTTGACCAGGAGCTCCCTGATCAGGTCCCTGCTACAGAAGAGGTTAAGGACCTTGCTGTCATCATGCAAAGGTAGGATTTGCATTGAAAATCTGGCTCTAATTTTTGCATGGTTTTTGTTATATCATGGTGCAGGACTGAGGAGTATCAGTGAAGAAACATATATTATTGGAGCAATTCCTCAAAAATACCCAAAACAATTATTATATTTTGAAATTAAAAATAGCTTTACTTTTAAAAAATAAAGAATCCTATACTCTATATTGTTCATATTTTTTTTTCTGATGTGTCTTAATGCTTTGTGTCTTAACCCTTTGATGACTCATTGGGATGTATGGGTCACTGTGGGTTCTTGAAAGCTGGGTCACTGAAGGGCAAACTCTGTCAGGTTCTACCAAGCTAGAAAGGCTTTTAGTAGGGTCTTAGCAAGAGATTAGGGCTGCTTTTTATGGACCAGCCTAGCTAAGTACAGAGAGGTTCATCTAGGGGAATGGATGAACAAATTGAGATATGGATGGAATGGAATACCATCACTCCGTAAGAAATGACAAAAATGACAAATTCAGAGAAATCTAGGAACACTTGGAGAGAGAACAATTTATACTACAACCCCAATCACACAAAGGAAAAGAAGTTTGAAAAACTAAAGAACTATGAGCAAAGCATTGATCAATGAGGACCTGGGAAGACTGATGATGAAGGATACCACTCACCTTTTGGAAGAAAAATGGTGGACTAGAGGTACGGAATGAGACATACATTTTCTAACATGATCAGTGTGTTGTAAAGCAAGTGCTTCTTTTTTGGGGATGGAGAATGAACTGGTGGGCAGAAAGAATCAAAAGAAAGAAAGAGCTAAAGGAATAAAAAGAAAAAAAAGAAAAGGGAAAAAGAAAGGAAAATGAAAGAAAGAAAAGAGCACTAATAAAAAGTTTTTAAAATACCTAGAAGAAAACAAAAAAGGATCTCAGAAGGGGACACAAACCAATAGGTCAATTCTAAACACAATACTATTGTATTTAAAACACAATATTATTGTGTTAAATTAAATGTATACTTTAAAAATTATGTAACATAAGTTCGTGGTTTTATATACAATCCCTTTTCCTTCTTATTTTTCTATTGAAATATTCATGCCTTGGTGATTTTTAAGTTCCTAATAAAAAAAGAAAATTAAAATCTTTAAAAGAAGAGAGTTGAAAGGTGCTGAACATGATGAGCTCCAAATAATATTATGAAAAATGAAGTTTATTATATGCTAATAGACAAAAAATAATTGGTGATTTGAAGAGTAAAACTAGTTTGGGAATGAGGCTACTCCCACCTGACCTGTTTAAATAAGCTGTGGACAGAGAAAAATGAGGAATCGATAAAAGAACAGATTTCAACACAGATTATCACCACATCTGAAGAGGTTAGCCAGTGTAAATCAAGAAAGAAGAGAAGCTGCCTCATAACTGGCAAACAGATGGTAGAAGATGATGGCAATTATTTCCTCTGAAAGTAGCAAGGAATAGTAGCAAGAACAAGTTTGCAGAGGCTTGAGGAGAATCCCAATTAAGTCAGAGCATCCCTAAGGCATTTTAGGAAGAAACTGGAAGGAAACCTCAAATTATTAAGTCTATCCCCCTCATCAAAAATAGCACTAAGCACTTAAAGAAGTTCCTGGCACATAGTAGGCACATTAATAAATGTTTATTGATTCATTAATGAATGTCTCAAGATCACACAGCAATAATTAGAAAAGCTGGAATTCAAACCCAGGAATTTTGACCCCAAATCTAGCATGTTTCCATTACACTGTACTGTTTCATTTGTCAAACCTCATTTTATAGATGAGGATAGAGATTCAGAAAGATAAAATGACTTACCTAGAGTCACATAGCTAATTAGTGGGCAGAGCTTCTACTGATATCAGGTGCAGGCATTTTCCTCAATATCATGGTGTACTGTTAGTGGAGCTGTGAATTAGTAATGCCATTTTGAAAAGCAGTTTGGGACTGTGCTGTAAAAGGCCCTTTGTCCCAGTGATACTGCTACTAGATCTATACCTCAAAGAAGTCAAAGATAGAGGAAAAGAACTCATAGGTTCAAAAAAAAATTATAGCAGCTCTTTCTATGGTGGCAAAGAATGAGAAACTGAGAGGATTCCCATCATTTGGAGAATGGCTGAAAAGTTGATCCATTATGAATGGATAATAATACTATTGTTCTGCAAAAAATTACCAAAGAGATGGCTTTCAAAGAAACCCAGGAAGACTTCTATGAACTGAGGCCTATTGAAATGAGCAGAACCAAGAGGACAACCTGTCTAATAACAACAACATTGTAAAGACAAAGAACTTGGAAAGATTTAAAAATTCTGCTCAGTGCAATAACCAACCATAATTGCAGGGGATTAATAATGAAGTACGTGGGGGGTGGAGCCAAGATGGCTGCTGGAAAGCAGTGACTGGCGTGAGCTCCCCACCAAGTCCCTCCAAAAACCTATAAAAAATGGCTATGAACCAATTCTAGAGCTGCAGAACCCACAAAGTGGCAGAGGGAAGCAGGGCTCCAGCCCAGGACAGCCTGGATGGTCTCTGAGTAAGGTCTGTCCCGCATGGAGCTCCCAGCTCCCAGCTGAGGGGAGCAGAGCTGAGCCCAGCAGAGCCCAGCGTGGCGGGCGACCAGACCGCGGACCGACCAGACCAGCAGCCAAGTGGAGAGTGCCCTACAGTCTTGAATTACTGAGCTGTGGCATCTACCAGACCACTCAACCCACAAAGAGCAAAGACAACAGAGAAGGTTAGTGGGAAAAGCTGCGGGACTGAGTTTGCAGTTCGGCCACCGCCCTT
>JAQQSZ010013566.1:0-11725 GCA_028646595.1 Phalanger gymnotis | reverse complement strand
TTTCCTTTCCTTTCCTTTCCTTTCCTTTCCTTTCCTTTCCTTTCCTTTCCTTTCCTTTCCTTTCCTTTCCTTTCCTTTCCTTTCCTTTCCTTTCCCTTCCTTTCCCTTCCTTTCCTTTCCTTTCCCTTCCTTTCCTTTCCTTTCCTTTCCATGATCTCATCAGCTTCCATAGATTGGCCTTCTCTATGCAGATCACCTGCAAATGTTCACTATAGCCATACTTACTCTTTCTCTGGAACACAAGTCACACATTGCCAACTCCTTGCTAGATCTCCATCTGCATGTTCCTTTTGGCCTCTTAAACTTGACACATCCAAAGGACAATTGGCCATCTTTCCCTTTAACTATGTCCCTCTTCGTGGTTTTTCTTTTTCTATGGAGCGTACTACCATTGTCTAGGTTTCCTAATTTTATGACCTCAGGGTCATGCTTGACTCTTCCCTACTTCTCTTCTCCCCCACCCTTCCTCCAATCCAAATGGTTGTTCAGTCTTTTGGGTTTTATCTCCACAATACCTCTAATACTTATTCCTTTCCCTGTAATGAAATAAGCCTTTGTCACTCATTTTATTTAGTCATTTTTACAACATGTCAGGCTTTTTCTATCACCATTTGGGGATATCTTGGCAAAAAATATTGGAATGGTTTGCCATTTCCTTCTCCAGCTCATCATACAGGTGAGGAAACTGAAGTGTACAGGGTTAAGCGACTTACCCACAATCACACAGGTAGGAAGTATTTGAGGCCAGATTGGCACTCAGGAAGATGAATCTTCCTGACTCCAGGCCTAACACTCTATCCACTGAGCCACCTAGCTGCTTTTATCATCTCTTAACTGAACCTATTTCTCTTTCCTTTTGATTTGTCTCTTTACTTCTAGTCTCTGCCTTTCCCCATACTTCTTTACACAATAGCCAAAATGATATTCCTAAGGCACAGTTCAAACTATGTAACTTCTGTTCATAAATCTTCAGTGGCTTATTATTGCCTCTAGGATAAAATACAAATTCCTTAGCCTGTCATTTAATATCCCCCAAAATGTAACCCAACCTATCCTTCCAGACTTAATTTCATGTTCTTTCCTTTAGTCCACTCTACGGTCCCATCAGAAACAGGCTATGAGCTATTCCCAAACTCTACATTCCATTTCCTAACTTCATGCACCATTAAAAAGTTTGTCCCTCATCTTAAATATAAAGACATAAATATAAACAGTCTCTATATTCAGAAATCTCACCCTATAGCTGTAGAGAGATAAGCTATGTACGTACAAAATAGTAACCGATATGTGCCAAGTGACAGTATGACCTCCAGTAGCTCTGGGGAGGGAGAGTTTGCTTGTGGGCTGGCATTCTCAGCTTCAGAGGAAGTATGACATTTTTGTCTTTGTGATTTGGGCTTCAAGGAAACGTAGGTTGTGACCAATAAGGTGGGGGTGGTGGGAGAGAGGAGAAGAACATTGCATGAGGAAAAGAATGTATGTATGTAACCATATCATGTGTTTGGGGAAGGATTTAGTTTAGGGGGTGGGGAGCTAGCTCTGGAGAGGCAGCAATCAGGAAGGAATGATTCATTCGATTATGATCATAGATCTGAAGAGATGGCTTAGATTACTAGCTCTGTCACTTAGTAGCTGTGTGACTTTGGACAAGTCACTGAAGCTCTCGGAAGCCCACTTTCTACCTATATAAAAAAGGGTAATAACACTAGAATAAACTGCCCCATGGGAAGTAAGACTCAAATGAGATAATGTATGTAAGCTACTATATAAATGTAAGTTATTAATAGCATTAGTTATGACTATCTAACCAGCAATTAGCTGTCTAACCAAATGACTTCAAGGCAAATATCATTTAAAGAGGTTTTCTTAGAAATGCTAAGTGTTGAGGAGTGTTTTTCATGAGACTAAGTTGACTAAGATTGTCACAATAACACTCTCTTATGCACTAGAATTTAAGGTTAAAAAGAAGCCTTTTTGGGATCTATTCTAAGGGGCACTCATGTCCTGGAGAACAATAAGAACAACAAAAAAAAAGATAAGGTGAAACAGGCCTCTTGGGTGAGAGACCAAGCAGAAGTCCATTCTATGGACTTCTATGGGAATTTGGTCCATGTAGTGACTCTGCTGGAGAAGTAGATTACCAGGCCACAGGTAAGGGCACAAGGAACTCTGTCTCTGGTGTTCAGGTAAGTCGGCTGAACAAGCAGTCTTATATACAAACCGATCCTTGATGTTATCTGTATTGAGGGTGAAGGGTATTTTTATAATGAAGCTTTGGGCAGCTAGGTGGTGCAGTAGATAGAATGTAGGACCTGGAGTCAGGAAGACCTGAGATCAAATCTGACCTCAGACACTTATAAGCTGTGTGACCCTGGGAAAGTCACTTAACCCTCTTTACCTCAGTTTTCCTCCTAAGTAAAATAAGCTGGAGAAGGAAATTGCAAACTATTCCAGTATCTTTGTAAACAAAACTGCAAAAAAGGTGGATCAAGTATTTATGAGTACTTTCTGGCCTTTACATGACTGCTACTATCTAAACAGTTACTGTAAGTCCATAGTTGAATCTCCTGAGAGATTCGCATCCATGTTCTCAGTTATGGGATATGTCATTTCCCACCATCACACATTTCCCCTTTCCAAATTTATGCTTGCTCTCATTTTGAAATTCCTTGAGGAGAATTTTAATAATAGTACAGTGACAGCCAGTCAAAATTTCAGCAATACTTGGCTTTAAATAAAATAATCACAAGAGGCTGAATAACTCAGCATTCTTCGTTTCCTCTCAAAGCTCTTTCAGGTTGATTTCCACAGAAATTCACTCAAGAATATTAAGTAGGCTCCCAGAATGGGGAGAAGAATATAGCAAGGGAAAGAAAAGTTATAATTATCAGAGAAACATGAAAATGATGATGGAAAACACCTATTAGATCACCTAGGCCAGAGCCCTGCCAGAAAAATATTGTTCACTGCAGTTGGATATCTAAGTATTTTCTCTGAGTTCAGTGTTTCAAGCTGTTTGGCTCCTACCACATTGTTGGCTGACTTTCTCACAATCCCAAAGTTTTACTTGAGGTAATACACAACTTTTCTCTTTTACTCGGTAGTTTCAAGTATAGAAGTGATAGGGTGGGGGTAGTGAGCAGAAGTGTTTAACCATTCCTATGTGCCTTTCACTGCCTTGTCACCCAGATAGGTTTCCCAGTATAAATGTTCCTGCTCCACTATGAGATGTAGTATCCAAGGAACCATAATTCTCTTTACCCTTTTGTTAGATCTGAGCTACCAGGCACAGTCTTGGCTTCTAGAAGAAAAAAATACCTCAGCGTTATTAGATCTGGCTCCTTCTCTCCTTTGGGGATGTTTTCCCCTTTAGTTATTTCCTCCCAATGCTTTTTCAATAATTTAGCCCAGGCTAGCAAAGGTCTCTGTTTGACACTATTTAAAAAGAGAAAGTAAATGTCCACAGCAAAGAAAGGTAAACCCTTTCCCATGCCCAGAGGGGAAGTTTTCACTGTGCCCAAGAGGGTCCAAAGAAAGAAAGGAGATACAGGATTGCTGCCTTGGGGTCTGTATTCTTGTGATGGTGGTAGAGAGAGAAGCTCCTGCTTCAAGTGTTGGATTGACCAAACCAGCTACCCTCCCAGAGTCTCTTTTCTTTGTGTTTTCCTTACCTATATTCCTGGTCTTGTATTCCACATGGTTTCTGAAAACTCCCCATTCTTCTGTTCCATGTGTCCTCAGCCTGTTTCCTCTTTTACAATTGCATTCCTTAGATTAGACTCCACTATGCCTTCTGGAAAAGCTTATCACCAAGAAACATCATTCCATGAGATTGCATCCGATTTGGTTCTTACATCTCATCACAGTACCTTCAGTATCCTCAGTTTGGAAAACTGGATATGGAAGACTCCATAATAAAAAGAAGTCATCCTACCACTAGAAAAGGTACATGGGGCCTGAAACCTTCAGCATCACCTTTCAAGGGCCTCTTTGAAGAAAGATGCTTTGATTACTAAAAGTATCATGGTGTAGTGGATAGTGTGCTACTTTGAGTCAGGAAGACCTAAGTTTGAATCTTGTCTGAGGTACTTAGAGTGTGATCCTGGGCAAGGAATTTACCATCTCCAGGTCTCAGTTTACTCTATTCAATGAGGAGGATGGACTTGATGACCGCTTTCCAGTTCTAAATCTATCAGCTAAGTCTATCTAGGTCATTAGATTTAAGGTAAGTAGGAAGACAAGTCTGGATACTGGGCAGGACAGAAAGGGCAGATACAGGTGAGAAGCCAAATTGTATTAGGGCACAGGGCAATGGTGGTGGTGAAGAGGGTGAACCATATAAAGCCACAGTAGAGTAGCAGCAGAGAACTAGATATTCTATGGAAGATGTTCTCAACCTGGGGCTCAGGATTCCTAAGTGATCTGTGAATAGATTTCAAGGGGTTCATGAGTTGGGGCAGAAATGAATTGGAAAAAAAAGTTTATCTAAAATTTAACATTTTATTTAATCATGAATGTAGGCATCAAACTATGGTACTATTAGAGAAGCTTCACCAGACTGCCAAAAGGGTCCATCACTCAAAAATAGTAAAGAACCCCTGACTGAAGGAAGGACCGCATGGCAAGTTAAAGCTACTTTGAAATACTTTGTAAAGCCAACCCTTATTATAGGCTGTGTGAACAAGCAAAGGAATGTTTAAAATTCTGATCATTAATTAATGAATTAAATCTTAAGTAGCAACATTAAAGATATCAGCTCTCATCTTCAGCTCCAAAAGCAAGACAACAAGCTAGTGGAGATAACTATGAGGGACTAGGGAACAGAAGGGTCAAAATCTTTGATGTATCTACAAATAGAATTGGAATTTTATGCTAGAATAACATGAGCATGGAAGTATATATAAATTAGAGAAGTGAGAATAATCCAAGGTAAGAAATTTCTGTTCTTTAGTACATTAGTTCCAAATTAGGATTTTCTTTTCATGTTCATTTGTGAATGTGAATTATGTCTTATCAATAGAGTTTAGACAAACGTTCTGAAGCTTGTCCATAAATATCTTTGGATTCTCAAAGACTTTGCATCTGAAGAGGTGAAATATACAATTTTGGAGTTAGAAGCTGTCAGTCCAGTTCTTGACTCTGACACTAGTGTTGCCAGTCTGTACAAGCAACTTAATCTCTCTGACTTCATTTCTTCACTTATAAAGTGGAGATAATAAAACTTTTATTACTTACTTCATAGAATTCTAAGGAGTGAAATGATTTATAAACTTCTAAGTGCCATAGAAAAATACATGTTTATTGTTTGTTTTATTGTTTATTATTGTTTTTTATTGTTATTGTTTGCGATTGGGAAAGTCCATTAACTCCTTGAACCTTAGTTTTCCCACCCAGTACAGGCTCTAGAGACAGAGGATTGAGACTCAAATACCACCTCTGATACTCATGACCTGTGTGACCTTAGGCAAGTTATTAAAATTAAGCTAATTAATATTTAATTCATTTAATTAACTTAATTAAATATTAAACATAAGTTTAATATTTAGTTTCTAAATATTAGAAATATTTAATTTTTAGGATTTAGTTTCTTCAATGGTAAAATGAAGGTTTTGGACTAGATGGCATTAGAGATTCCTTTTACCTCTAGATCTATGAGACTTTCACTAGCCTTGCTATACTTTTACAAGTCTTGATAGTATAATTCGATTACTAGAATGACTCCCATCTAGTGGTGCCTTTATGAAACTACAGGCACATATACCCTGAGGCCAAGAGAGAGGTATGTAGTAGATATGTAGTTGATCCCCTACAAGGTGACAACAGATGTAATAAAAATAACATATTAGCAGTTGTATGATGTTGCTAAATTTAACATATTTACTTCAAAAAAAAACTACAAATAATATAGAGAAAATTGCTCTTTGTAAAGTGAAATTTTGTATGTCAAATTTTCTTTTTTCCTTGACATACGTATAAAAATTACCAGTATGTTTCCACCCTGACAGTCTCTAAAACTTGTGCTTCTATCATTCATGCTATCATAGCAGTGGTATGTAAATGTAAATGTGGTATGTAAAGCAGTAAAGAAACAGAATTAAGGACCAGTATTTTTATTTACTGTATTCACAATAGAGCATTCACAATATTTCAGAAAAGTCTTGAAGAAGAAAGAACAATTGGAAAATCACTGAATGAAAGTCTTTTTAAAGTATCTTGTTAGCCTTGTTTAGGTATCTTGATTCTTGGGTATTATAGAGTAGGGTAGGCCAGGAAAGGAACCAGGACCAGTGTTGGAGTCCAGCAAGAACTGTGCTGATAAAAATGTTTGACAATGGGCTTCCTGGAAGAAAAAAAAAAACAAATATGCTTGACATATTTTAAGGCTAATTTTCACTATCTTTATTTTTCCCATTACTTTTTTAAAAATCTAAATCATCAAAAAACACCCCACAATAAATCAAATTCTGATTTGTAGCATTTGTCAATTTTTGAGGTGTTAATGCTCATATTGAAAATTTAACGATCAGCTCTCATTATTACACCCCTGGGTCTGCTGGAATTTTCCTCTGACACAGTGTCAAACCAAAAAGTCTAGTACTTTAGAGGGGGGCATTCAAGTTCCATAAATCAGGAAGCAGAAAGAAGTTTTTGTGGAAAGTTACAAGTAAATATTCATTTTTTTTAAATTTATACACACACACTTTATCTATCTATCTATCTATCTATCTATCTATCTATCTATCTATCTATCTATCTCTGGTTCTCAAAGTGCTTTGTATAAATTCACTCATTTGATTCCCATAACACTGTGGGGTAATTGTGTTTATTATCCCTATGTTTGTCAGATAAGGAAACTGAAACTCAAAGGAGTTAAATAACTTGTCCAGGGCTACTCAGCTAATAAGTGTTGGAGATGGGAGGTGAACTCAGGCCTTCTCAGCTTAACAATTATTCTGTTCTGACTCTACTGGGTTAGCCTAAATATTCAAGAACTTAGAATAGGAAGGCAAGTACATACAAAAAGTACAGCAGGGCTATCACCAATGATTTAATGAAAGAACTTAGAGATTCTCTTATCTGATTTAGGTGTATCCTTCAGTGTGGGTGGACAAGAGTCATCTAGTATGCTCCCTTTGCCAAATAGTGGCAAAGATGCCCAGGTGGTCATAGCTGTTAGGTTAACCTATTGTCAAAGCTCATAATTTATTGATTTTGAGCTTTGGTTCTAGCTGTTCATGATTATATTTTTTTGGTCTAGACCCACGAAGTGAAAAATGTTTGAACTTTATCAGGCTGTTCATTTCACTGCAGGGACCCAGACTCAACTAATACTTTCATGTGTTAACACTATAAATAACTTATCGAAACTAACAAATAATTATCCTTCATAACTGGAATATAAACAGATCACTGATTATATAAATATTTATCTTCTTTTTTTCCTGCTATAATTTTTAGCTCTTAGTTTGTAGCTATTTTTATATTCACACTAAAATTGAAAGTAATACTTCCCAGAGGGTATCCTTAATGAGATACTAGAAAAGAACAGGAAAGCTTTCTCAAGCCATAGTCCATAGAAGACTACATCTTTACCATCATACTACTGATGAAGTAAGAAGTAAAGAATCCAAGATCCCACTATGGTTTTGGCTGATTATAAACAAGCATTCAATTCAGTATAGCAATATAGTGCTATATTCACTCAAAAGGTTTTCCTTGTACATACAACATCTAGGCCAGGGAACCCCCAAGTTATGGGCTGACATAATAGAGGTCCAGTCTAAGTAACTGACTCAGAAGGAATACCTTCTCTCTGGCTCTTGTTCTCTTCACCCAGAGTTTACACATTGAAATCTCCAAATATGAATCATGTGTAGGTTTCCACAAATGAGGATAACAAGATCACAGTTATCCAGTGAAGCAGGTCATTATACCATCACTCGAAGTTACAAATGTATATTGTGTGGAGAACAACTTTTATTTCATTCCAGTGAAAAAAATTAGAACAATAATATTAGCATAATTGATATTTACATGGGGTTCTGAAGTGATCCTAAGACAAGTACTTTACTGAGATCATCTTATTTGAGTTTCTAAACAATCCTATCATGTGGAGGTCAGAGCTGTTATTTCCATAATTTACAGAGAAGAAAACTGAGGTTGGCAAGGGTGGTGGTGTTAAGCGACTTGCCCAGCACCATATAAATGTTATTAAAAATGGGGTATAAACATATGTCTTCCTGATTCCAGGTCCAAGATTCTGTCAGCTAAACCACGCTACCTTGACTGAGTCCTATACAGATACAGAAAATACGTAGGATGCTTTCAGTTTCTTATAGGCTCTCTTTGGAAAAGGTCTAAAGTTTGGATTTCCAGGCCTCCTCCCATCAGGGCTCTACACAGTGACTAAGAATTGGTGCCCCACTGGATTCCCTAATAGATTCTCCCAAGAAGGCAAATGTGCTTTCTAGTGGCTGAACAAGCACCACCTTTTCCCTCAGATCTTCACTCTATGAATCACTAATGGTAATATATTGACATGAGGGCTTTTTTGACCAGCTAGCCCCTTAGAAAGAACTAAAACATACTTTATTATCTACCTTCTCCAAACCACCCTCCACACAAATTAATTTACCTAAAACATAGTTATGACCATGTCACTTTGCTCATAAAATTGCAATGGCTGCCTATTTCATTTAGGATAAATACACTCCTTTATATGACGTTTAAATCTCTCCACAATTGGGTTTCCACCTGCCACTATGTAATTATTTCATATTTCCTATATCAGCTCCACATTCTCCCCAAAGGGCACAAAAGGAAATTTCCCTAAACTGACATACAATGCATACCCTACTACATCTTCACCCCTTAGAATCTTGAACTTGCTTTAAGATTCAATCCCTGCTTCTTATGGGAAACCTTTTCCAAAATTCTCCTTCCTCTACCAAGTTGATAATGCTCTCTTTATAATCACCTCCTAGCATTCACTTATCCATGTACATGCTATACCTTCTTCACCCCCTTGGGGGCAGTACCAGATTCATTTTTTCCCCCTTTGTATCTAATGCATAGCTCAGTGCCTCGTCTGTGGCAGGTGCTGAATATCTGTTTGTAAAGCAGATCCTTACCAGCAGTATTGTAAATTGTCCATTCAGCTACATATCATATTCTGGTTAAAAACAATTATCCTTCATTCACCTGATTTTTATCCCTAAAACTAAGTAGAGATACTTAGGTCAAAGTCCTTTTAGTGTTTACGTATCTCATACAATATTCTGAGTCTTGATTAAAACAACACAGCATAATTTGCAAATGGGAGGATCTAGAGAACTTCACCATGTACAGTAAGAGTTTCTAACCTTTTATGTGTCGTAGACGTCATTGGCAATCTGGTGAAGCCTATGGAACCCTTCTCAGAACTCAGAATGTTTTTAATTGCATAAAATAAAATTTGTAGGATTATAAAGGAAGTCATATTAAAGTACAGTTTACATATTTGATATATGTATATAAGATGATATATGTATATCACGTATGTCTGTATATGCATATATAGCATACATACACATAGGTATTATATTATAGTGTTTTATAAATACATATTATATATGCTTATACATTAATGTTATATATATATGTGTTTTACAGATATGTATTATAGATGTAAACACAATGCAATATATTATATATACAAGTATATTGTATATATATGTACACATGAACTAAGTTCATGAACCCATGACCTATAGGGAATCCTTCTTTGTGTTCAATTCTTTGTTAGGTATTCTCCATGATAGCGACACACTTATCTTCCTGTAGCATGCCTCATCTAATACCAATGGTCTATGAATGAGGTTCTTTTTATTGTAATTTGCTTAAAGCATCTTGTGATGTTTTCACATATGTAAGGGGGGACTGATTACAGTGTTATCTAATCAGGGTATTGTGAATTTGGGGTTTTTGAAAGCACCTCTCCCAGTGGAATGTAAACAAGCCCACTGGTGCTTTGTTAAGAGGAAAAAGATAATTCCTGATTGAGAGACTGAGGATTGCTCACCATAAAATGGAGGTTCGGAGCAACCCCTTGGGGGTACCTAGGGGATGAGATTCAACAACTGAAGCTACTCTCAAGATGAGTGTGTTGATTGAGTCTGTTGGGAGGATGGGTTCTTGTTGAAAGAGGCAGTCCCCTTTGTTGACCTATAAAACATACTATTCTCAGCCTTTCCTTTTCCCTGCACCTCCCTCCTGGAATACACTAGAATGGAGAGGGTATTTCTCCCTCATTACCTCCGCCAGGAACTATTAACGATGACTTGGGGAAGAAGCACATGGGATTTACATAAGCTGGCCCACAATTTTCACACTTGTTTGGCCCCAGGAGAAGAGTTCTTGGAAAATGTTCCTAAACCTTTGCCTCCTATTTAAAGATCAATATCCTAGGCAACATGAGTCCAGGATCTCCTCTTCTGGTAGAGAGTGGAAATTTCATGCTCAGAGACAGCCTTCCTGATTGCTTGGAGAGCACAAAATCCAAGGCTTCAAGGATTAGTCCTTAAAGAGAGAGATGAGCAGTTCCTGAGTAGTGTCCCACTCAGAAAAAGGAGACAATTGCTCATATGTTCCCTGTAGATTGAGAGCAGTAAATAACTAAAGCCACATTATGGGAAGAGATGACCTGGCTCATTCATTGTTCTTAGTTGGCAGTCTATACCACTGCCACAACCCTGAAAAATCAGTTGCCTCCAGCCTATTTAAAGCTTATATCATTTTATACCTGGAACCCACAGCTCCACTATCTATGCAGAAGAGTATCTTCTTTTGGGTGTAGGTATACCCATATCTTGTTATGCTCAAATAGGTCTCTGCTTTCCATTTTGAGTTGTCACTGTGAATCCATAGCCATTTATCTCCTTGGTTCCCCATGGTGAACCCCTTTCTCATGGCAGCATGAGCTTTGGTCTGTGGATAGAAACTCCTGGCTTCTTATTGCTTGCTTTTCTGCCTCCCATCTTTCAGGGCAGCTGGGCTAACCTATGCAAAACACCTGAAGCTGGTTGCTGAAAGCCCAATTTACCAAAAGGAGGAAGACTAGGTCATCTAAAGGAGAACTGAATTCTGCTTGAATCACTAAGTGATTGAAAGGAGAGGCACTAAATGACTTGTGGATATTCCTTAGAGTTTATGTTTCTAAGATTTATGCAAATGCAAAATTCACTTGGTTTTCCCAGTATCTACATCTCATTGGAAGGTTCCACTTCAAAGTTACATAACTTCTATTATTTTTTTTCAGTAGAGAGGGAGTATATGCTTGAATGAGCACTTCCTTTAATAGTCTCCATACAGATAAAATACACACTGAATCAATGGGGAAGCAAAGGTCAGAGACTTAAGAAGAACCACAGACAGAATTAGTACTATTTTATCAAGCACTATTTCTCTGAAACAGTTGATAATTGGGCCACTAGACCATTAGAGAAAGCTAGAGTTAAGGTGTTATTTTTCATTTCAGAATACTTCCTATAAAGAAAATGATAGAGACTATACTCCCCACCCCCACTGTTTCAACAATCTGGCTAGCAGCTTCTGTGGGGTGTCCAGATCCACCCACAGCCAGCACCCAGAAAGCTGCCAGACAGCCAGAAAGCCCAGGTTCTTTTGATATGCCTTAATAAGGAGAGGAAGGTTAAGGGGTTGGCAAGCTTACTTTAATTCAGCACAC
>JAQQSZ010013565.1:0-11725 GCA_028646595.1 Phalanger gymnotis | reverse complement strand
GGCGTTCTCAAGCCCCGCCTCAATGACCAGAGACCATTGGTTCCTGAGCTGGCCCCTCCTAAGTCACCAATCCACACCCACACAGGTTTCACACCTGACAGGGCCCTGGGCCTGGGGCTTAGCACTTAACAGCTGAAAGTACTTCCACTCAAAAGAAACAAAAGCCATGCTAATGAGACAATTTTGCTTAACAACACAAGTGGGTACAGGTATGTAAGGTCATTTGGAAATATACACAAATAATGACTAAACCCTTTGACCCTGTTATACCACTGCTAGGCCTATGCCCAAGAGAGGCAAAAGAAACAAGAAAAGGTGCTTCACACCAAAAAATAGGTTTCACAGCTCTTTTTGTGTTTGCAAAAGCTAGAGCCCCATCTCATGGAGGAATGGCTGAGTAAGCTGTGGCATTGGAATGTGAGGGAATGCTATTATAGTATACAAGATGAGAAAAGAGATGATCTCAAAGAGACTTGGAAAAGTTCATATGAGTTGATGCAGTGGGAAATGAGTGGAGTTGGAAGAACAATTGGTGCTATAATATCAGTAGTACCAAAAAGAATAATTTTGATGACCCCTATAAACTGAGAAAGAATATGATGAGCAGTACCAGAGGAAGAATTTATATGAGAAAAAACACTTCAAAACAAATAACTTTGAAAGTCATAAGAACTATGATCAGTAGAATGAACATTATGGTTCCAGAGGACTGATGATGAAACATTCCATCATGGAAAAAGGATGGATTCAGAGTGGAGAGGGGGACATAGCAATTTTCATATACAGCTATTAAAAAAATTGTTTTATTTGTCTCTGCCTATTTTTACAAAAATTCTATCTTCTTTTCTTTTTTTCCAATGCAGTAGATTGTGGGACATACAGAAAATAAACTTCTGTTGATTGTTTAAAAATAGGGAAGTAGGATGGTTGCTAAAGATGTGAAATGTATGCATTTTCATATTAAATTGGTCTATAACATTAGTTTTACTTAACTCTTTTACTTTGTTACATAAAATGGGAGTAACCTAGAAATGTAATGTAAGAAGAAAATAGGAGTGGGCAGAGCCAAGATGGCAGCTGGAAAGCAAGAACTGGCTTGAGCTTTCCCACAGGTCCCTCCAAACACCTGTAAAAAATGGCTCTGAAGAAACTCTAGAGCTGCAGAGCCCACAAAATAGCAGAAGGAAGCAGGGCTCCAGCCCAGGACAGCCTGAATGGTCACTGGGAAGGGTCTATCACACAGTGCTGGGAGAGGAGCATGGCCCAGCATGGGCCATGCGTGAACCAACCAGACTGAGAGCCAGGCAAAACTACGACCCTGAACCATTGAGCTGTGGCAGTTACCAGACTTCTCAACTCACAAACGCCAAAGACAACAGAGCCGGTTAGTGGAAAAACTGCTTAATTGGACTTAGAGGAGTGTGTGGTCACCCCAGCCACAGGGGCAGCAGAGGTGATGCAATGCTGCAGCTGCTTCCAGAGTTCCAGCTGTGATTGCTTCTGGCCCAAGGCTCCCCCAGTGGGAGGAATTAAGTGGAGGATCAGAGTGGGACTGCAGAACTTCCTTTGCCTTCTTGGATCTGTGAAGCAGTCCTGGTTGGCAGTTCTTGGGGGAGGAGGAGCACTGATGTAGCAGAGCTGGCAGTGACGGTGGATATAACTCTGAAAACAGCAGCTCAGCACGTAAAGCTTGGGACAAAGTACTCTCTACTCTGCAAGCAGTCATACCCTGACAAAAAGCCCAAGGGTCAAGTAGTTGGCTGGGAACATGAAGTGGCAGCAAAAACAGACTCAGACTCAGACTTTAGAATCTTTTTTGTCGACAAAGAAGATCAAAACATACAGCCCGAAGAAGTCAACAAAGTCAAAGAGCCTACATCAAAAGCCTCCAAGAAAAATATGAATTGTGCTCAGACCATGGAAGAGCTCAAAAAAGATTTGGAAAAGCAAGTAAGAAAAGCAGAGGAAAAATTGGGAAGAGAAATGAGAGTGATGCAAGAAAATCATGAAAAGCAAGTTGATGACCTGCTAAAGGAGACCCAAAAAAATGCTGAAGAAAATAACACTTAAAAAATAGACTAAGTCAAATGGTTCTTATCAGAATTGGCTCAAAGAAGGAATAAGATACACACTCAGTTGCATACAGAAATACATTTTATGTTATAAGGAAATAAAAAGGGATGGAGATAATAAAAGGGAGGGCACACTACTGGGAGGGAGCAATCAGAAAGAAAATACATATAAGGAGGGACAGGCTGGGAGGAAGCCTCTTGTACAAAATGGCTAATATGGAAATATTTTACATGATTGTACATGTATGACCTACATTGGATTGCTTACTGTCTCAGGGAGGGCAGGAAGGGAGAAATGGAAGGATAGAATTTGGAACTCAAAATAAGAAAAAGAAAAGTTAGAAATTGTTTTAACATGTAATTGGGGAAAGGTGTGTATGTGTGTGTAGTAGGAAGGCCGAATTTATAATCTCAAATATAATCACGTATACGTTTGAATGGTGCGAAATCACAAGGTATGAGAGAAACAAAAGCCATGCTAAGGAGACAATTTTGCTTAACAGCAGAGAAGGAGGAGGAGGAGGAGGGCCGGTGTGCCCCAGCCCCAATCGTAGCCCGAACACCGGCAATCAAGGTATCTGTGCAGCAGCCTGGGCTCCCTGGAGCCGCTTGAGTATCCAGTGCACCACTGCTGCCATACAGGACCTCATTTGGCTCAATTCTGCAGCCTACGTGGGCGTTGCAGTTGCAAAACTGTGCCTGTAGCTACTCCCAAAATACCCAGCTTGTTCTCTAGCCACGCTGAAGACTGCCTCATTTTCATTTCAAATTCTTGAGTCTGATGATGTGAGCTGGCCACAGATGCTCTGCCTTGTCATCATTTTGGTGGCTGTAGATAGGACCTGAAAACTAGATGACTGGGTTTATAGCTCCTGCATGATTAGTTGGCTGCACCATGGAACTCAAAGTATAGGTGGATGGAGTCCAGAGGATCGTTTGTGTGGTCACTGAAGTCACAACTTGCCAAGAGGTTGTAATAGCCCTAGCTCAAGCAATAGGTCGAACTGGAAGATACACACTAATAGAAAAATGGAGAGATACAGAGAGGCACTTAGCACCTCATGAAAATCCAATCATTTCATTAAACAAATGGGGACAGTATGCCAGTGATGTACAACTAATATTACATGGTATAGGGCCATCTCCTAGTGAGAGACCAACTTCAGACAGTGTTGCCTGAATACCTGAGAGAACTTTATATAGATAAAGCTTGCCACCATTGGCTAAACTGAGTCCTCAGAATGACAAATCAATAAAAAAGCAAAAGCCAAAAAGGAAATCTTTGACATTTATGGGAGGTGCCAAAGGACTCATGGACATTTTTGGGAAAGGTAAAGAAAGAGAATTTAAACAAAAGGTTCTCAGTAACTGTAAGATAACAGCAGATGAATTGAAAAAACTAATCCACCTGCAGACAGAGAAGCTTCAATCCATTGAGAAGCAGCTTGAGTCCAGTGATGCGGAAATAAGATACTGGGAACAAAAGTACCATTCTAACCTGGAAGAAGAAATGTTCGTCTTGAGCAGAAGATCAAAAGAAATGATGTAGAAATTGAAGAGGAAGAATTTTGGGAAAACGAATTATAGATTGCACAAGAAGATGAGAAACAGCTGAAGGATCAGCTTCAAGAGATAAGGCAGAGGATACTAGAATGTGAAGGCAAATTAAAGGACTATTTGGCTCAAATCCACAGTATGGAATCTGGTCTTGAGGCAGAAAAGTTACACCAGGAAGTGCAAGAGTCACAGGTCAATGAAGAAGAAGTGAAAGGAAAGACTGGTAAAGTCAAAGGAGAAATTGATATTCAGGGACAACAGAGTCTGAGGTTGAAAATGGCATTAAAGCTGCAGAAAGATCTCTAGGACAAGCCACCAAAAGGTTACAGGACAAAGAACAGGAACTAGAACAGTTGACTAAAGAACTTCAGCAAATCAGTCTTCAACAGTTTATAGAACAGGCGGGAATAAAGGTCACAGTTCTTCCAACAGAGCCCATTGAAGTGGAGGCAGACAGAAAGGGAGACAGCATTCCAGTTCTGGTCCTTGAAACGGCCTGGCTCATTTCATCTGGCTTTAATCCTGAAGGCATATATGTATAATAATACCCACCACTTTGGGAAAGGACCAGTAAAGGTACCAAAGGACCATACCATTTTCTTCTCTTGGAATACTGCCAATGATGGGTGGAGGAAGTATTTCATAAGCCACCATATCTTTTGTTTCTCCCCCATCTTGCAAACACTTGGAGCCATACCCAGCGCACTGATGCAGATGAACAAAGGAACTGTGTTTCTGAATATCAGCAGTGTTGAAGTTTCTGTCCAGCAGCTGTAATACAAAGCTGTCACTTTTATTTGTAGTATTGTAAAAGCATTAGGAAAAGTATTATTCTGTGTTTATACCTAAATAAAACAGTGACTGAAGAGAATGGAGGAACAATGTGACTGACTTAAAAATTTAATTTGTTCCATTGAATTGGTGGATGTATGAATGCTCATTTTTAATATTTTTGTTGTTGCTTAACTTGTGCCTGATTACTTAAAATATTATATGAACCTGAATGTGTACGTACATGTGTCCAGACTTCATTCATACCTTTATTCACAATGACAGAAATGTTGTGGGGTGCTCTATCTTTTGTATCATTACTAAAAGAACCATTTCATATGTGTTGTGTGGGTGGTCTTATCCTTTGCTTTAGATACATTGGGGATGAATAATATGACATTAGCTTCATCAATTCATATTTTTTAAATCTGGAGAGTTTATGAAGGGATGATACCTAAAAGAATAAAATCAAATTAAGGGATGAGAGAAGAATATATTGAGAGAGGGAGAAAGGGAGAGATAGAATGGGGTAAATTATCTCGCACAAAAATGGCAAGGAAAAGAAGTTCTGTTGGGAGGGAAGAGGGGGTAGGTGAGGGAGAATGAGTGAATCTTGCTCTCATCAGAACTGACCAGAGGAGGGAATAACATACACACTCAATTGGGTATCTTACCCCATAGGAAAGAAGGAGGAAGGAGATAAAAAAAAGGGAGGATGATAGAAGAGAGGGCAGATGGGGGAGGAGGTAATCAAAAGCAAACACTTTAGAAAAGGGACAGGGTCAAGGAAGAAAAGTGCATAAACGGGGATAGGAAGGAGTAAAATATTGTTAGTCTTTCACAACATGACTATTGTGGAAGGTTTTACATAATGATGCACATGTGGCTTATGTTGAATTGCTTGCCTTCTTAGGGAGGGTGGGTGGGGAGGGAAGAGGGGAGAGCATTTGGAACTCACAGTTTTATAAAGCAATCGTTAAAAAAAAGTTTTTGCATGCAACTAGGAAATAACATATATAGGCAATGGGGCATAGAAATCTCTCTTGCCCTGCAAAAAAGTAAAGGAAAAGGGGATGGGGGGAAGTGGTGTGACAGAGGGGAGCGTTGAATGGGGAACAGGGCAATCTGAATATATGCCGTCTTGGAGTAAGGGGAGGGTAGAAATGGGGAGAAAACTTGTAATTCAAATTCTTGCAAAAATTAGTGCTGAAAACTAAAAATATTAAATAAATAAATAAATGATCCTCAACTTAGAAGATTTGATATGCAAGATCCAAGAGAAACATAAGGTACAGACTAAAGACTGACTATAAGGGATTCATAAGAACAGATAGCTTCCCTTTTATATAACATAAAATGTAAAATGTATGTCTAATATTTTTATTAAAAATTGTCAAGCTCATAAGAGGGGGATAAACCTGACTATGATATGAATTTAAAAAGTAACACTATTTAGAAACAACTAAAAACAGTAACTATTTTACACAAAAGAAGTACAAGAAGAAGAAAGGATACTGAGGATTTAGATGGGGGGGAGGGCTGGTCATTCTGGCAACCTACTTTCATCAGGAATGGGTTTAAGAGGAAACAAGGGACACCTAGGTGGCACAGTGTGTAGAGCACGGGCCCTGGAGTCAGGAGGACTGAGTTCAAATCTGACCTGAGACACTTGACATACTTACTAGTTGTGTGACTTTGGGTAAGTCACTTAACCACAATTGTCTTCCCATCTCCCACGCAAAAATAAGTGACACGTAGGGGGAGCAGAGCCAAGATAGCCACAGAAAAGCAGGCACTTGCTTAACCTCTCCCCCAAATCCCTCCAAACTCCTGTAAAAATGGCTCTGAACAAATTCTAGAGATGCAGACCCCACAAAATAGCAGAGGGAAACAGATCTGCAACCCAGGAGAGCCTGGATGGTCACCAGGAAGGGTCTATCACATGGTGCTGAGAGCGGAGGGTAGCCCAGATTGGGCCACACTGGGACAGAACAGACCCAGAGTCAGCCAGCCTGAATAGGCCTTGGGACCATGAAATAGAGAAGCGTAGCAGTTCCCAGACTTCTCAACCCACAAATGCCAAAGAACAGGTTGGGGGAAACTTTGAGATCAGGTTCAGAGATGTCTGGGCACCAGCTTGGGGGTGGAGGAGGTCATGCAGTGGTGGTGGTAGCAGCAGCAGGAAGCTCCTGAGGCTGCCACCAGAGCACCAGCATCAGCGGCTTCAAACTCTAGATACCTATTTTGGAATCAAGAACCAAGAGAAACATAAGGTATACACTAACTACTGACTATAAGGGATTCAGAGGGCTTTGTGGGCACAAAGGCAGATTCTTTTGCTGTGCCCTGCTTGAAACAATTGCAGCCCTGGTTGGTGGTTCTTGGAGGAGGAGAAGTGCTGCTGTGACAGAGCCTTGGGTGATGCCGGTGTGGAAGTAGCTTTGAAAACAACAGAACTTGGTACCTAAAGCTTGGGACAAAGTACTCTCTACTCTGCAAGCAGTCATATCCTGACAAAAAGCTCAAGGGTCAAGTAGTTGGTTGGGAACATGAACAGGCACCAAACATGAACTCAGACTCAAACTCAAACTCTAGATTCCTTTTTTGGTGACAAAGAAGGTCAAAGCATACAACCAGAAGAAGTCAACGAAGTCAAAGAGCCTACATCACAAGCCTCCAAGAAAGATATGAATTGGGCTCAAGCCATGGAAGAGCTCAAAAAACATTTAGAAAAGCAAGTAAGAGGAAAAATTGGGAAGAGAAATGAGAATGATGCAGGAAAATCATGGAAAAACAAGTCAATTACTTGCTAAAGGAGACCCAAAAAATACTGAAGAAAATAACACCTTAAAGAATAGACTAACTCAAATGGCAAAAGAGCTCCAAAAAGCCAATGAGGAGAAGAATGCCTTGAAAGGAAGAATTAGCCAAATGGAAAAGGAGGTCCAAAAGATGACTGAAGAAAATACCACCTTAAAAATTACATTGGAGGCGGCCGCCGCTGCTGCTGCTGCTGCTGCTGGCCGCCCGGCCGAAGCTGGGGCCAAGCTCAGGACAGGGCCATCACCTGCGGGTCCCTGCTGAAGCAGCTCAACACGCACCCCGGCGTCTGGCTGCACTCGCACGACGTCAAATAAGGCTCTGGCAGCGGGCAGCAGTCTGTGACCGGAGGCGAGGGCTCAGAGGATACCAGCGGTTACTGGAGGATCCGAAGCGGGGCGGAGGGCGAGTGCCCGCAAGGAGGGCGAGTGCCCACGAGGACTGCCCGTGCACTGAGGACAAGCTGACCGGCTCACCCACGTGAACACGGGCAAGAACCGGCACACGTACCACTCCCCGTTCCCCTTTTCTAACAACCAGGAGGTGAGTGCCTTTGGAGATGGTGGGGAGGGGGACCAGCTGGACCTGTGTCTGATGCAGTGCGGAGGGACCTACTGGCACCGGGAGGAAGCCCTCTGCTTTCAGCACGTGGGCACCCACGTCTACCTGTCGGTCACCGGGGAGCAGTCCGGTCACCCCATCTGCGGGCAGAGGGAGGTCCACGACACGCCCAGTCCCACCCAGCACAACTCCTGAAAAGCAATGGAGGGCGTCTTCATCAAGCCCAGCCCCACAGAGCCTTCTAGACACGATGAGCTGTGAGTGCCGAGGATGCCACTGGGCCGGCAGCCTACCGGGCCTTCCTCCAGGGGTGCACTTGTCAAGACCCATAATGAATAAAATGCTTGTCTGACAGCGAAAAAAAAATTACATTGGAGCAAGTGGAAGCTAGTGACTTTATAAGAAATAAAGATACTATAAAACAGAACAAAAGGAATGAAAAAAATGGAAGAGAATGTGAAATATCTCATTGGAAAATCTAAAAATTATTGGACTACTTGAAAGTCAAGATCAAAAAAGAGCCTAGACATCATCGTTGAAGAAATTATCAAGGAAAACTTCCCTGAAATTCTAGAACCAGAGGGTAAAATAGAAATTGAAAGAATCTACTAATTGCCTCTCAACAAAGATCCCAAAAAGAAAAGTCCTAGGAATATGATAGCCAAATTACAGAATTTCCTGGTCAAGGAGAAAATACTGCAATTGGCCAGAAAGAAACAATTTGAATATTGTGGAAACACAGTCAGAATAACACAAGATCTAGTAGCTTCTAGATTAAGGGATTGAAGTGAGTGGAATATGATTTTCCAGAGGTCAAAGGAGCTAGAATTAAAACCAAGAATCACCTACCCAGCAAAACTGAGTATAATGTGCCAAGGCAAAATATGGATTTTCAGTAAAATAGAGGACTTTCAAGCTTTCACAATGAAAACACCAGAGATGAATAGAAAATGTGACTTTCAAACACAAGAATCAAGAGAAGCATGATAAGGTAAACAAGAAAGACAAATCATAAGGGACTTACTAAAGTTGAACTGTTATGTTTACATTCCTCCATGGAAACATGATGTGTGTAATTCATGAGTCTTTCTCAGTATTAGGGTAATTGAAGGGAATATAGACAGAGGGCACAGGGTGAGTCGAATATGAAGGGATGATATCTAAAAAATAAAATAAAATGAAAGGGTGAGACAGGAATATTGAGAGAGGGAGAAAGGGAGAGATAGAATGGGGTAAATTATCTCACATAAAACTGGCAAGAAAAAGCAGTTCCGTTGGAAGGGAAGAAGGGGTAGGTGAGGGGGAATGAGTGAATCTTACTCTCATAGGATTCAATTTGAGGGGGGAATAATATACCTACTCCATTGGACATCTTACTCCACAGGAAAGTAAGGGGAAGGGGACAAAAAGGGGGGGATGACAGAAGGGAGGGCAGATTGGGGGAGGAGGTAATCAAAAGCAAATACATTTGAAAAGGGACAGGGTCAAGGTAGAAACCTTAATAAAGGGGGACAAGGTAGGATGGAAGGAAATATAGTTAGCCTTTTACAACATAAGCATTGTGGAAGTGTTTTGCATAATGATACATGTGATATCTATGTTGAATTGCTTGCCTTCCTAGGGAGGATGGGTGGGAAGGGCAGAGGGGAGAAAATTTGGAACTCACAGTTTTAAAAGCAGTTGCTTAAAAAATTATTTTTTCTTCATGCAGCTGGGTAAAAAGATATATAGGGACTGGAGCATAGAATTCTATCCTGCCCTACAAGAAAGTAAGGGGAAAGAAGATGTGGGGGGAATGGGGTGAAAGAGGGGTGGGTTGACTGGGGAACGAGGCAATCAGAATACATACCATCTTGAAATGGGAGGAGGGTAGAAATGGGAAGAAAATTTGTAACTCAAAATCTTGTGGAAATTAATGTTGAAAACTAAAATATTAAAGAAAATATATACAGAGAAAAAAAAAGAAGTGGCATGTAGGTTTTGCTTGAAATGCTGTCCTGTGATGGAATGGACTACCCTCATAGGGTGTGAGTGATTCTCTGGAAGTCATAATGGAAACATGTCTGTTTCTTAAGAGATTCAGAAGAATGGCTTATAGATGGATGAGTGCCCATGCCTGGGCTGCAATATGGAACCTTGAAGAAATTTTCCATTTCTGTGAAATCTCACATCTACTGAAGAATTTAGAACTGAAGCATTACTGACTTGTTCTATCTTTTGGACCAGTCTGGCTTAAGGCCTGGCATTTTGTAACTGTGAGCCAAGCATCAGCCCCATTAGAGAAGACATCATTTGGATGGCCTCAGTCCATTGACTCACCACCTTTGGGTACTCATCAGTGCTGGTGTTTCTTCTCTTATGGCATCCAACATTTTCCACCATCTTATATACGGAGTCCTCATCTCCTCGAGGGCAGTGACCAAAACATATGTTCGTTTCAATTCAATTTGACAAGCACTGGCTATGTATTAGGGCCAGTGAATGTTGTATGTTTGGCATACAAAGACCAAACCAAAAGGGTACCTGCTTAAGGAGCAACACATTAGAAAGGATGTGGGGCCAAGCCTGGGCACAAGTCAGTAACACAAAGAAGATGGAACAGGTCTGTTTCCACAGATGGATCCAGAGTGATACCAATAGGGGGAGCCTATGACCAACTGGGGAGGGGGAAGATCAGGAAGAGGCTTCTGGCCCACAGGCTCTACTTTCCACAAAGCTGGTAGGCAGTGTATTACCGAGATGGGGGCTGTCTGTGCCAAGGTGTGGAGATGGGTCAGAAATGGAGTGGAAGGGAAATAAAGAGGATGAGTTTAGCAAGTAGGACAGAGGGTGTGGAAGAGGAATCAGAGGAAAGGGAATTGGCAAGGTCAGTGAGAACCATATTGCACATAATAGATACTGCATAAGTGTCTGGTGAATTTGGAATGCTTATTTCCTCTGTGCATTCTCTATATTCCCTGTAAAATGACAGGGATTTGAGCTGGACTTGATGCCTGCCTCCAGCTCAAAATCTAGGAGCCTCAGATTCTCTGATTTCTTGTAAATAAGATGGGTGCAGTAGACATTTGTTAAATGAATGCAAAAAGCGTCATCCTTGAAGTACTCCTTAGGTTGGGCTTTGGTCAGCTCCAAACTATGTTCAACGATCTGAGAGAGCATATCTTCAAAAGAAATAATAACTTTTATATGGCAGCAAAGCCCCTAAGTCATCATGGGAACATCTGTATTTTTCTATTTTGCCTGTTGATTGTGACTCCATGGTCCCTCCCACTATATGGAGTACTTGGTTATTTGCCTTTTGTGAAACATTTGCTGATGATCTGTTGCCACAAGTGGATCTCGCTCCCAAATCAGAAATTCTGTCTAAAGTGCAAGTCTATGGCTGAATCTCTGGAAACTAGAACACACACACAGAGGTTGATTGCAGAACCTCGTTTCATACGAGGGTATAGAAGGAGGGCTGGGATGTTTTCCTTTTTGTCTCAGTGGTCTCAGTGCCTGGCACATAGTGGGGACTAAATTAATGCTACGCATTTAGCATATGGATTGATATGACACATGCAAGTTTATTCTGCAGGATTGCTAGGAGTCAGGTCTTATCAGTTTTATTATCTACATTTTGCACATGAGGAAACTGAAGTGCAGAGCAGTATAGTCAGTTGCCCCTGGCCACAGAGCAAAGACCAGAGGTGAGATTCCAACCCAGGAGTTTCCAATTTTAGCACTAGCTCTCTCTCTCCACTAAGGCACCTCCATGCAATGCTGTTTCCCTTAGAAGACTCACCTTTTGTTTCTAGAACCCAAGAGGGAGCTGGAAAATTAATCCAATGCTTTCCTAGTTGCTGGACCATTGGATATAATGACCAGAGCTTCCAAGTCACCATTAAGAGCCCTTACAGTTCTAGGATTCTGATGTTTAATATGCCAACTGACCTGGTGTCAAC